>BPLQ01007271.1:0-27763 GCA_021605075.1 Caerostris darwini | reverse complement strand
GGCTTCATTAATATCAGAATTCTCTTTGATCGTCAGAATGTAAAATACCATCTACTAGTCTCCTTAATTTGTCATCTTATCCCCCGACACTCGTCACATTTATATTTAGCTATGGATGCGGCTTTTCTAAGGAATGCACTCTATATATTATGCTATCATTACAGGAGCCTGATAGCCGAAGGACTAGCGCCCAGTGCCACAGACTTCGAATTCGACTCCCGGCTGTGCCATAAATATTTGTAGTGGTTCGGAATCCATTTTAAGTTTTTGGTCCCAGTGTAATATGACTACTGGGCATAGGGGCTGACAACTCTAAAAAATAAAAAGCAGTGGAGCTTTTAATCAATAATCCCTAGAAGCTTTTAATGAATAATCTTACTTATTACGGGCACTTTTATATCTATTGCTCAAATAAATATTTTCCATTGTAATAGGCCTCTTTGATAGACAGAATGTGATACACCATGTACTCCACAAAGATTCATGTCGTATTAACTCTCTATCTTCTATAATGGGTATGTATACAGCATACTTAGTAATGCACTCTAAATATTATGTTAAAATTAAGAAATATACAGAGGCCAGTGACTTACGCTCCAGTGCCGCAAGTTTCGTGTTCGAGTCCCCGACGGTTGCCATGGATGTTTGTAGTGGTTCGATGTTGATGTTGTTACTAATTCCAACTAGTCTAGCATAGCTAGACCAGTTGCTTCGAGCGAAGCCGAGCATGGTCTTTTTATTAATACCTAGTCACAACTTTCATTGCCTAACTTCAATTCTCAGTCCACCAGTCAATAATAAGCCAAAATTGACTTAACATTTCACGTATATTAATATGTAGCTTGCTGGTTATAATTATTTAATAAAATCGTTAGCAGAGAAAAACAACTAGATATAAAGGCTAGAAAAGCATTGAAAAATAATGGTTATTAAATGAAGTTTGCAGAAAAATGAATATATCTGACCAATAAAATTAATTTTATGAAAGTGTCAAAAATAACAGAACTGTTGAATATTATATTTTTTTTTTCTTTCAGATTTCGAAAAAAAGAAAATTTTCTCTTCCTTTTTCAGTTCATTTTAAAATATTAAAAAAGACATCAATCTCACATTAATTGAGAGTTAATGAAGAGTAAAATATTTTTTTGTTTCGTGTAATTAAGCGATAGCTTTTGCGCAATATTTAATTACCCAGCAAAGTCGTAATAAATGATTCCGATTTCATGATTTAATGCTCCAAGTGTCCATAAAGATGGTTCAAGGCCAATAATATATATTGATTAAACATTTAGACAGAAACCCAATTTTTTTTTATTCAACTAATGAACGTTAACTTTTCTCTTAATTAAGGGATTTAAGTAAATCTTAAAGTTATTTTAAAAAACATTAGAGTGGAATTTTCATTATTAAAGAAATGCACTTATCTGGTTTTATTTATATATGCAGTTTTTATTTATGAAAATAAAAAATGATTACTGGAATTCAGTAGCTCGCATTAGGGGATATATTAAAAAAATTCTTGAGAAATACATTTTTTGTCTTTATTAAATATTACAAATTTTCTAAATTTAAAAGAAAAGTTATCATTTGTTTGAAATTAATTATCAAAATATTTTTCCATTAATTCAAAGATGAATCCAAACAGAATTTAACTGTATATTAATGCATTATGTAATTAGAAAGATTTTTAGTATTATTGATTCGATAAAAAATATGATATTCTTACATTATAGAACTATTCAAATTAACATTTGTTTATATTTATTACAAATTCAGTATATTTATATCTAAATAAATGTGTTAAAACATAGTTAAATTATTTAAAATTGAATTGTGTTTATTACTTAGAAATTCGGCTTTGAACTTTTATATGTAAGTAGTGAGTTCATTGACTGAAAAGAATTTTTACTTTTTATTTAATTTTAATTTTATTTTTCTTATTTCCGTCACAGATCTTTATTTAAAATTCCAGTACTCTACTCTATTAATATTCTATACTTTATTATTGTTCAGTACCGTATTCTATTATATTATTATACTCTATTATACTGTATCTATTTTTAGTACTGTATTCTATCATATTCAGTACTGCACACTCACGTGCTATATTAATTGTTATTCATTCATTAAAAATAATAAAGGAATATTACCAAAATGAAAATTTTATAAAAAAAATGAGTTACAGAAATTAGCATTTATTACCAAAAAGGAGAATTTATATGTGTAAAAAATACATAATTTCATTATTGTTAGTTATTTAATAAAAGAAAAAACACCTAGTTTTGTATTTAATTCTAAAAACTATAGATGCACATTAATCGCAATAAATTTTTCCTTCTTCCTGGAACCATCTTAAGCGTACACATGAATAATTTAACATAAAGATGTATTTTAGGTCTTAAGTTAATTATGTACATAATTAAATATATATAGATCATTTGAATAAGAACTGGATTTAAAGTAAACTATGGCATATATCTAAAATTCTGATTCACTTGAAGAGCAATACTTCTTTGCATATTTTCTACATTTAAAGTTTCAGCCCATTTAATTAATATTTATAACACATTTCTTTTCAAGTTCATCACACAAATTTTAAAATATTTTCGTTTTATATGAGGATAACTTCTTTTTTTAAGTTTAATTTCTGTAATCTAACAAAGCCACGCAATAATATATACTTTTTAATTTTAAACAAAAAACCTTTTAATCCTTAATTCCATTCTCTTTTTTATTCTTAACGCTATTGGGAAAATTCTGTTTCCACTTTTTTTCGGGATTTTTATTTTATGAACTGTATTCTTTTTTTAATTTTATATATTTCTGTATTCTAACTTCAGATGATACTTTATGTAACAGATGATATTTGTTCTCTACTTCTTTGTCTGTCTGATGGCCAATTGGCCCTAGCTCTGGCTCTGTTTCGGGTTCGAATCCTTGGCTGTGGCATGGACGTTTGTCAGTGGTACGGAATTCACTCTAAACTGTAGGTCCCGTGTGATTAGCCTAAAACGTGCACAAAATGACAACAGAGTGATAAAATAAACCCAATCTACTTCTTTGTATAAATTCTTCACAGAAAATGCTAAACCTTGATTTTAAAAAAAGACTTTCTCAATATGCACTCAAAGAGGTCAATATATTTACCCCATGGTAAGGCTTCAGCTTCCAGGTGAAAGTGCTTCATTTTTTCAATTCCTACTATTAGCTCACACTCTCCCTATATATATCTTGTTCAAATTTTCAATCATTAATAAAATACTTTTTATTCATCCATTAAAGTTTAAATACATACATACAATTTGTACTGGATACAACTTGATGTTAATACAGTTCTTTCAAATATTAATTCATTCATTAAATTTAATTAATAAATTTTAGTTTTTTTTAGATTTAAGTTGCATGTATCTACCAATAGATGGCGCCGGATGTAAGAGGAAAATTTCAACTTTAATTATAAAGCACTTTCTGAAATATAGAGAAAAAAAGTAGGAATTGATTTTAAATTTTTTTTTTTTTTATATTACTTGCTTTTCCATTTTTTTAAATTAATAACGAAATAGAAAGCAGAAGTCAACGAAAGGGATCATTTTTAAAACAACAGTTAAATAATGTGTTTTTCTTTAGGTTATCTTTTCTCCTCAATTTATTATTATTACTGTTATTATTATTTTCTCTTAGCTGGGCACCCAGGGAATTCAATTCCGAACCGTCATAGATATTACTTTTTTTGGATTTCTCTTGTGAGAAAGTTTGGTATGATTCTGGTATTCACGATGTTTAGAAGCTGCTATTACTGCTTTTCGTAAATTTATGAAATATTGCTTTTCAGTTGTTTGTGTATTGTACCACAATAAAGTACCACTTCTTGAACTTTGTAGTGAAGAAGATTAGAACAAAATTAAGTTAGAAGTATAAAGTTTATCTTTCATTTATAGGATGTAATGATTAGAAAATATCCTTGAGCATACATCTCTCTCAATATAAATCTAGACATGCATGTACACAATAACGCTTAGAAGTCCAAATTTTTTGAGGGAATTATTTTTTATCAATTAAAAAATTGTACATTGAAAAAAATTATGAATTAATTTGACTTCAGTCTTTTTAATAATATTTTAACTAAAAAAAGTCATATTTTTTATTATTGACATATTTTTACGTTACTGGAAGGCATCAACAATTTTTACTGTCAAAAAGAATGGGAAAAGACAATACATTTCTCTTTTTATATCTTGCAACATTTTGATTCTTCATTTTGGTTAGAGTCATCACTTGCGTTTATTGTTTTTATTTTTTATGTTTATTAAATATTTCCCATTAACGATTGAGTTTTTTACTATGCATGATTTTCATATTCATCTGTCGAGTTCCATATAGAAATAGTATAGAATTCCATATAGAAATATATTACTATTAAAAATTACTTTTTTTTTTAGTTGGCCAACATTGGGTCGTATCAATTGACTTTTTTACAAGTAGGAACAGAAACGTTTCCCACGAATGTTACCAATATTGGAAAATTTTTTAAATCCTTCCGAAATACATTTTTTAAAAAAGAAAATAATATTTAAATAGTTAAAATGTAGTAAATAGAATGTTCAGCAGGTTACTAAAATGTTAAAAGTAAATTGATTCCATGCATATGTTAATGTTGGAAGAGGGGCGCATATATCGAAAACTTAAATGGTAAGAAGTTGGAACCCTTAATGCAAGATAGATGTCAGCTACATAATCCAATTTCATGAATTCAGTGCGAGGGTTTTTACATTTGAAATATGTATCTATAAATTACATAGTTGCCAGAATTTCCCAAAAATTTTGATGTACTCCACTGCAGGCAAACCTCCTTAAACTCGTATTAAACGAAGATATATGTTTTTAATATAACGATATTCACCTCACTTCATTTATAGGCTCTTTTGCATATACCGAATATGAAGAAGCGGAGCGATAAAGAAATACCTCCTACTTGGACATCTTTTCAGTGAAACAAGAAAGGAAGTTCGGAATTCGGTTATTGCCTGGTGCATCTTTTATTGATATTAGCCAGCCATCGCTCTTATCTTCTTGCTGCTGCTTCCCCCGTCATACGCGGAGGCGGGAAGCGTTGATTGTATTTTATCGTGCTGAAAAACCCCGAGTATCAAAGGCTCTATTTGCATAAAATTCATTTGTTGCTTCCCTGCGATCCCTGGGAGCAATAAATCTTGAAGCGGTCTTCAAGATGTATGTGTGCCTCCCTCCTCTTTCCTGGGTGAAGGATAAAGTAAAATAAAATAACAAGTAAGAAGGAAAAAAAAATGCTAAATTGGCTTTCGTCAAGAAATTCCAATTACATCCGCGACGAGATGGTAAAGCGTACATGTTGTGTTCCCTAGACACTAAAACCTTGATTGTGAAAGGAAAGAAGAAGAACGCAAGTAAGAAAAAAAAAATGTTGCCAAGTGAAGATGTAGCAGCTGGTGATGAAATAATAAAAGAGGTTTCGCGGGACGATAGGCATATCAATTGTACACTAGATAACTGTTTTAAAAGGGACGCTGAGCTGGGCCATCTAGGGAAAAGGTCACAGATAGTACTAAAAGTACTATACAGAATAAGATGAAATTAGTTATAATTTCGGAATTAGCGTTATCATGATATGATGGTTAAGGCAAGAATTTATTTTCGTTGAAGTATTAATTGAAGTTAACGGTGGTATGTTGTTGCGGAGAACTTTGATGGATCATTTGTTACTACAAAGACTGATGTATAGCAAATTAGTGTTATTCCAGATTTATTATGAAATAGATTGGTTCTATGGGATCCAAATTTGACGCTTGAATCTGTATTTTAGAACTTCTTTACAATTGTAAAATAACCACAGTCGAGTATGCTTAAAATTATTTTGATAAAACTTTTAATCTTTTAATAGATCGAAAATTTGATTGATTATTTTAAATTAGTGTTATTCCAGATTTATTATGAAATAGATAGGGGACTGATGGCTGAGTGGCTAGGTCTCTGACGCTCGGTACCACAGGTTTCGGGTTCATATTAGGGCAGTGAAATGGATGTTTGTAGTAGTTCGGAATCCACTTTAAGCGGTAGGTTCTGGTCTCATATGACCGTAGAACATCATCTTGTAGTGGTCTTCAAGATATATGTGTGCCTCCTCTTCCTGGGTGAAGGATAAAGTAAAATAAAATAACAAGTAAGAAGAAAAAAAAAAAATGCTAAATTGGCTTTCGTCAAGAAATTCCAATTACATCCGCGACGAGATGGTAAAGTGTACATGACGTGTTCCCCAGACACTGAAACTTGATTGTGAAAGGAAAGAAGAAGAAAGAAGTAAGAAAAAAAAATGTTGCCAAGTGAAAATGTAGCAGCTGGTGATAAAATAATAAAAGAGGTTTCGCGGGACATTAGGCATATCAATTGTACACTGGATAACTGTTTTAAAAGGGGCGCTGAACTGGGTCATCTACGGAAGATGTCACTGAAAGTACTACACAGAACAAGATGAAATTGGTTATAATTTAACCAATTTCGTTATCATAAAATGAGCGTTATCATAAAAGAATTAGCGTTATCATAAAATGATGGTTAAGGTAAGGATTTATTTTTGTTAAATAATTAATTAAAGTTAATGGCAAAATGTTGTTGCCAAGAATTTTGATAGATCATTTGTTACTACAACGGCTAATATATAGCAGATTTAGCAGACTGTTATTCCAGTTATGAAATGGTTTTGCAGTCTGATGGCCGAACGATAGCGCTCTTGCGCTGGGTACCACAGGTTTCGGGCTGAAATCCCAGCAGTGCCATGTATGCTTGTAGTGATTCGAAATTCACTTTAAGGAGTATGTCTCGGTTTCATATGATCGTAGAGCATCAAAGAGCCCAAACAGACTTATCACCCACATCATTCCCAAACTGTAAAGAGGCAACTTTGCTCTAGGCACAGTGATGTGGTGTGGTATACTAGTAGTAGTATGAAATGTATTGCTGCAGTACACATTCAGTTTTCTAACACAGGTTAGAACGAACTCTACCTCATCCATAGATTGCATCTGGAACGAATTCACCTTCTTTCTCGAGCCCAATGGAAAAAAATTTCGGCCAACAAATTTTCATGTCCATATCCGATAATCATAGTATCTTCGGCAATCCTTTGTTTTGTAGGTGCCTTGTTTCAGAAACTCAATGCCCTGTTTATTAAAACATTCCAACCTCTATTTCAATAACTTCTTTCATCAATTTGTTTAATTACAAGGAAAAGTATTTTGGCATTACTTTAATAATTATCTGCTACTAAGTTACAATGATCAAACTCGTATATAATAGATATCTTATTTTAGCTTCGATAGTACTTTTCTTAAATAATGTTTTAATTTGATTTTATTTGTACAACTAATATTTAGTATAAGAATTTAATTCTTCTTTTAGAATATTTTTTCATCGCGTTTTATTTTTTAAGCTTTTAAATCACTCGATATATAGTTGCTTAAATACCACAAAAGAAATGGAAAGACAATTAAACCAGCACATTCTATGCCCTATGTTTTCATTTCTTATGGTATCAGTCATTCAAGTTCTGTTTCTAAATAATAACCTTCTTTACAAATTATTTTCTTCCCTTTTTGTTTCGCAAACTTTTTAAAGCGAAGCAAGTAAATTAATTTTATTTATAGCTTTTCATTTGGAAAAAGTAATCTCAGTTTTAATTATACATTATGTAATTAAATAATGAAATGTTTTTTATCTCATTGATTAGCATTCTTTATACGAATTCCTCGTCTATGAAGTTTATTTTTTCGTTTCAAAAATCAATTTACTGATATATCTGTTAATAAGGGTGTCAAAAGAATTTTATCACTTTTTTGTTACTTGAATAAATTTAATGTTTATATGTGTTTCTTTTGAAATTGACAGTATTTTTAAGAAAAAAATTAATGGACTTGCATTTCTTTAAAAAAACTATAAATTTATTAACCTGTTTTTCCAAGTTATTTTATGTTTTTAATGCACTTTCTTTTAATATAGTGATTATATAATATAAATGTTTTATTATTTAACGAACTGCATAAATAAAAGATTAAATTATTTAAATTTAAATTTTATAGAAATAAAATAAATATTTAATAGTAATAATTAAATTATATTGATATAATAGTGTCTAAAAAAGTTTTTTCACAAATATATTGTGTATAAATTATTAAATAGAATAAACATGATATTTAAAATTTATTACTTTCAAACTTTTTATCACGAGTATATTTATCATTTCATTTAAATTTGGTTTTAATTATATAAAATAAATTTTATTTCTAATACAATAATACATATTAAAAGAATGAATATTTTTATAATTAAGGAAAGAATGAATGTTATATTATTGAACATATTGAAAGAATAAATGTTATTAATTTATTCAAAAATGTTTGCGAACATAAACGATTGTTTGATAAGAAATGTTTAGTTGTTATTAAGCAATTTATTTACTACTTGATTGAATAACCACCAACTTTAAGAATATCTTTTAATTCATAAGAATGTAGAATTGAAATAAGTTTTAGTAAATTATGGGCTTATTTTGTTCAATTGTGTTTCAGATATTTAACTGCTGATTTGGAAAAAATGTTATATTTTAGAATAATATTTTAAAATTATAGATAGAAATATTCTATGTGATTCAAATTTAATGCTTGACTTTGTATTTTAGAACTTCTTTACGATTGTAAAGAAGCCACAATCGAATATTCAAGGTAGTATGCTTAAATTATTATCTTGATAAAACTTCCAGTCTTTCAGTAGATCGAAATTTTGATTGATTATTTTAAATTGTAGTTTAAAGCATCAATATACATTATCTGATCCATGGTAGTTTTAATAAATTCGAAGTTTTATTCATGATGGCATTCTTCCGAAACCATAACTCCATCTCCATCACCATCACCATGTTTAACGAATGGTAACAGGATGATGGCTATGGAGTTACTTTACTACTCATGTTACTTTATTAAATACTTTTTTCAATATAACACCATACATTTTTTTTATACTATCAGATTAATTTTCGATTATTTACACTTCTATTCTTGCATGCATTCCTTCTCTACTACTATAATAATTGGTTGATAAAATTATTCTTTTACCTTTGCTTTAATTTACACATATTTCATCGCATTCTAGTAATTTTGCTCAATATTTTACAAACTTCAATCAAACAATAATTCTCAGCATACCGTGAAATAGCTTTGTTGGCCTCCCCTATCGTGGTGTAGTAGTTATACTACTATGATCTTTCTTATGTTATGGGGTAGAAAAAAAATTAATCACTTAAACTAATTGCTTGATAAATGTTTTACAGTAATCGTTTTCTAAATGCAAATTAATAAACTTGCGAATTTTGAATGATGTTATCTTGTCTAATCTAGTTTTGGAAATATTCTAATTATATAAATAAATAGTAGATAAAAACCATAAAATATACTAAGCAGATGATTTTTTTAATATGGCAAGCTTTCGATCATATTTAAGAAATATATCTCAAGTGGGAATCAAAGTTAAAGAAAGGCAGACAATCTGATACGTGTCTAAATCATATGTGAAATTTTTTTTGTAAGAATTATTTGGAAATAAAAATATTTTTAATTTTTTAAAAAATTGTAAAATATTATATGTAATAAATTATTGTGTATAAAGTGAAATAAATAATATTATTTTCATAATGTCATGTAGTTTTATGTTTTTAATTACTTTTACTTTGTTCCTTAAAATTATTACGAACCCCACACATATGTGAAAACTTTTCTATAAGTAGATCAAAATTAAATATCGTATATATTTCATAAAATTAAAAAAAAAGTTTTTTATGAATAATTTTCTCTTAAAAGGACAAAAATTTAATCTTGGAACGACTAATTTGAATTGTTTATTTTTAAGCAGATATGGTAGTGAACGAATTAGAAAAATAAACAAATTTAATCATTTGTTATACAGACTAGAAAAATAACTCGTGATTGCATAGACTGATTTTAGTACGAAATAGAAGAAAAGAAATAAAAACAACTTGGTGAAAAAGAAAAACTAATTTTTAATTTGAAATTGATTTTTTCAGCGTTACCTCAACTCCTTTCGTTATAAAATAGAGGTATTTCATTTGATTCAGAAAAAAGATACTTTTGTCCGAGTAGTTACATTTTTTCACCACCACTGAGAGTCTTTATTTCTTAAATTTGCTTCGATTGTTTTTGAGTATATTTTTTTCTTCATTCGACTGTTATTCATTTTTGAGAAGCTTACATTCTAATCTCTTTCTCCTTTTAGCTAACAAACACTACTTTTTGTTTTGTTTCTTGCATTATTTCTTTGTTTTGGATGACAACAAAAGAAAATAAGTAGATTTTAGTTGTACTATCGTTAGCTTTTTTCGAATTATTTTCTATTTATTTTGTTTTTTAAAAAAAAGAATTTTAAGTTACATTTTATTGACTAAGATTTTTATAATCTGTTCGTCTTTTATAGAATAAAAAAAAAGGTAAGTGTTATTTTCTAATGAGATAAAAAAAAGAATGCTTTTTCCTTTTGATATTTCAATTTAATTGAGGTCTTAATTTGCCATAATTATGACGTATTGGATTTATGCTACATTGAAATCATGGAAAAGCCAAAAAAAAATATTTGAAAGTATTTTATTATTGGAATTTTTTAATTTTATTTTGTAATATCTGAAATATGCATTCAGAGATACCATTTTTAATTGGATGGCATTTTTAAACGAAGAAAGCATTGAATGTCTTTTAAAAATTTTGTCCTTCGATAAATGACATTTGAAATAACTATTTGTTCCATTTCTACTAATGAGGCAATTTTTTTTCTGTACTTTTTTCTAATATTTTGATTATATGTATTCAATTGGTTTTAGATACTAGAAGTAATAGAAATCCTGAATATTATTTTATATTCAGGCTTCTAACCTTTTATTAGATTTCTAAAATTTATCTTGCTAGGTATATTGGAATGCATGTAAATAAGTTATACATTTATAAAGATATTTTTAAATTTCGTTGCTTGTTAAATATTGCTTTATAAGATATAGTCTTTAATAACCATACTTACTGTACTTAAAGGAGAAAAAAATTATTCAAAAGCTCCTATCATGCAAGGATATATAATTCTTATATTTTCCAAAAATATTATTTATTGTTTTTAAACATTAAGGGTATTTTAGGAATATACGAAATATAATTTTCCCTTTTATTATTTTGTGATATTTTTGTGTTGTATTCAGAATTACTTTGCAAATTTTAAATCTTTGTTATAGAAAAATATTTTCTTTAATCTCATTTCTTAATGAATATAATTGTTAAAATAACCATGAAAATCGATTTATAGTAATCAAATAGTTTGCTTGTTGTTATTATTTCAATGCATACGAAAATTTATTTTTAAGACTTTTATTTTTAATCAAAAAACAGATTTTCAAAAATAATACCCCATTTGATTTTGCTTAAAAACCTGATTAATTACAAAAGACATGACTATTAAAAATTTAAGAAGTATAATTAAGAAAAAGTATAAATTCAAGATGTATTATGCATTATTTCAAAATAAATGGAAAAGAGGTTTTCAGCATTTATCAAAGTACATTCATTGTACTGAAAAAAATGGATATATACCAAGAATGTTAGAAAAAAATTAAAGTAAGTAAACATTATAATTTTATAGTAAAATAATATTACATTATAGAAAAAATATTTTATAACAATATACTATTCAATTAAGGAAAGCATATTTCTTAATAATATACTATTAAAGTAACGAAACAATATTTTATATTAACATAATATTAAAGTAAAGAAACAATACCTTACAGTAAAATAATTTTTCATACAACCTTAGAAAAATATTTATTTCTACTCTAGTTTTGATAGCAAATAAACCGCTTCATATAAATTAAAATATTTAATTGGAAGAATATCTTTTTTAATTTAAAATTACATAATAAGTATGAATTTAATGTAATCAATTATTACTACGTTGACACTTAAAACTCAATGTTTATATTATTCAACTCAAAAAGTATTATTTTTTAGATGTCTTTCTGATGATATCTTTTACAATGAAAACAAAATTCAGTTAATTTCCTAAATTCTAATCAAATCAAAAATCCAAATAATACCGGATAAAATTCCTCAGAAAATCTTGCTGCAGAAAATTAATTTACTTACTCTAAATAAGTTGAATCTCAATTAATCTTTTAACCTTGACCTTTTCTACTAAATTTTCATCTACTACTCTGACATCTTAGTGAGAAGACAAATTCTTTATTCAGAAACATCGCTGGTAAAGCGCGCGACATCGACAAATAATTGCCGCTCGCTCGAATATTAGACTAATGGTCGGATTTGTGTAATCCTTAGTGTGCCACTGGCAACATAACCCTAAATTAATGCAGAAAGATGATTCGTCTTTACTTAAGTCAACTGAAGGCCTCGTCGGTATTTCACCAGGACGCATTCGATTTCGAGCAATCGCATAAATTGTGAAGAATGTAGCACCGAGATTAAGCACAAATGGATTAGATCACACCAACAAGCAATGTCCTCAGGAAATAAAGGGTGAATTGAAAGTAAATAAGCCATGTAAATGATGCTTCACCTTGTCACAGTGATGTCGTATTGTTGTTCCATGAATCTATTCTTGACGTTGCTTTTATGTTACTGTAAATAGAAATTGTTTTTCAATTCGAGGGACTTGAGACATTGTTTTATTTATTACAATATAATGTCAGGAATCTATATTATTTAACATGGTGAATTGATCAAGTTATTAAGACAATTCAACAATTATCTATTTTGTGGATTATCAAGGAATTGAGTGAATTCATAATCTTATATTTTAAATTAATTTTCACATAACATAACACATTTGTTAATTGCGTGTATTAATTTTCATAAAATACCTATGGAAAATTCGTGCTAGAATAAAACATTTGCTTTAAGTCTATGTTTTTTCTGTTTAGACCAGTGTTCTGTATTTTAATCTTAAATTAGAAGTTAATCGCATTTAAAATACTAGCTGTTTTATATTTTTTTAAAGGAAAGAAAATGATTTCGCGAATAATATTTGGGTTTATTATGAAACGTGTGGATTTTCCTAACAACAATTTTTTCACCAGTTCTTAATTGAAAGAATTTTTATATTTTATTTAAAAAAAACGAATTTTTATTAAATTATACTCGGGCATAAAAACTTTTAATGTTATTGTTTTACTGTAAGGTTATTTAGATTTATGTTTGTACTGGTTTAACAGATGTGATATTCGACACTAAAATTAAGTTAAAATGATTTTTAAATATTTTCTTGTGAATTGTACAATATTACTTTAATATATTTAATGAAAAAGCAAATAATTAAAATTTAATAAAATACACAGTTTTTTGAAATTCTGTAAAACATATTATTATTCTAATATACTTAAAAATATATGATTTTATTTTATTTTCAAGTTTTCATATTGCTTTCCAATAGTGAATTCTATGAATTTTATACAATTCCTTAATAATTATAATAATTTTTTAAATATTATTTATAACAAACCCCAAATATTGCTTATAACAACTCTTAACTAATGCTTATAACAAACCTTAAATATTACTTATAACAAATCTTAAATAATACTTATAACAAATCTTAAATATTACTCATAACCATTAAATATTGCCTATAGCAAATCTCAAATATTATTTACAACCATTAATATTGCTTAAAACAAATCATAAATACTATTTATAACGAACTTTAAATATTACTTATGATTGATTTATAAAAAAACAAGCACACCTGGAACTTAAGTCTTGAAGGTACATTAACAAAACATGTATCAAAAGAATTTTTTTTGTAGTGAAAGGATTTTAATGACTTCGTATGGTGTAGAATTCTAAGTAATGGATCATAATTTTGGGGAATGAAAAATGGGACCTAAAATTGCAAATAAAAAAAGAAGAACTAACAGAATAAAAAGAAAGGGAGGAACGTTTTTACTCGATCCAAGAATAATTTCTCTCTGCATAATTTAGTGCAAAGAAATTCTTACATCAAACAAACCTTTAAGGAACAATTTTTTTTCACTTTACATTTGTTTAGTTTTTCTCTTGCAAAAATCTTTGGAAGTAAGCCGAGAAGGTTATTTTAAAATGTAATTGCAAAAAGAAAAACGCGATTTTATGCATGAAAAGTTTATAATTGAAATTGATTTTGGAAGTCAAGAACAGGCACTATTCGATTAAATGCCTCCAAGTGGCCTTAAAAAGAATCTAGACGTTTTATTCTCTTTCGAAAAATAGAAAAACGATCAGCATGCTTGAGAAATTTTCTTTATCGTCACAAGGTATGAGTTACTACAATAGAAAAGAAGAAAAATTTTAAAAAAGTAAGTTTTTTTTTCTCTAAAAAGTTATAAAACTTCAGAGCAACGTGCATATCAAATATCAGCTTTCAATATGCATATTCAAAAAACAATATTTTAAAAGTATGCCAATACATTTTTACGTGTTTCCGAACATATTAATCTGATGCTTTAAAAAATGATTGAAATTAAATGAAAATTTTGAAATGAATTGAAAAAAAATGAATATTTGAAAATGCTTGAATGAATTGAAAATGAATATTTGAAATGTAAAAATGAATTGAAATGAATATTTTAAAAAATAATGAAATGAATATTTGAAATGAATATTTTATTTCAAGAAATATTCGTGCATGCATTATTGAAGAAATAAAGGAATAATAGTTTTAGATGTGCAGTTTTAAATGATATTTTTGTGCAATATTTGAATAAAACTTTTTACACATTTTACTATTTAAAATCTTAAATCTTCTAAATTGGTAATACGAGCATAATAGAGGTCGTGGAATAATTGTGAAGAAATTAAAGCATTCCACAATTCTTCAAATTAATTAAAAATTCAACTAATTAATTCTTCCAATTAAGTACAAATTCTTCCAATTTCTATAAACACCAAAATTAGCAATTTAAAAAATTTCATTAAGTTGCAAGTTAGATAAAGTCATCTGATGCATGGACCTTTTATAAAATTACGACATTCGCAATAAAATGTGAATCATTATTGATCTTTTAAGTCTTTAAAGAATCATTTTTTTTTCTATATAGAACAACTTAAACTACCTAATTAAATCGATAGAAAATGATTGAAAATAGTTTTTGACTCAGTCTTAAACAATTAAAAAATCAGAAAATTAAATAAAGGCAAAAATAGGCATTGTTGGAATTATGATCAATAAGTTTTTCAATTGTTTTGTTTATATTTATTATAGAAGTTTTAGTACGAATTTAACCATTTGGATTACACATAAAAAGCAAATCTATAATCCTCTCATTCATCACAGCTTTACATCGCTGATAATATCACTAAAAATGTATTCATTTTGAAAAAATAATGGAAAATAAACGCAAGCTATCGTAAGGATAATTAGCACGCAGCTGCTGGCTAATCAATTTACATAAAGGCAAGTGTCTGTAAAACAACTTGAAATAGTGCGAGGTGATAATGAATTTTGCCAGATAAATTATATCGGAGTGAACCATGCATAGAATAAATCCAATATCCGTAGTGAGCGTTCTTCATAGAATATATACAATATCCATCGTGTTTTTATATTTTTTTATCCAAGACTAAAAATTAATTTTTGCACGAGTTAACTAGTGGTGTTACGAAAAGATAAAAATATGAAATATGATCATATTTCAGGTAATCCGTTAAAGGGTCAGTAATAATGCCATATTATTAATTATTTCAGAATTAGTTTTCATTTGATAAAACTTCGCCCTGAAAGAAATTCAACATTGGTGAACTTTTTTCCATTCTTTTTCAATTCAAAATCAGAAATCAACAAAGGTCTATAATCTATCAATATTTAGAGATTAGATACCAAACACACATAAATTAGGCGTCTACTAACATGCCTCCTCCCATTACTTGAACGAGAGCCTTCTAAAACAGTGCACTTGAGATGCTATCATGACGAGCTCCATATGCTGTCAGGTATGTTTCCGCATGTCCATAGAATTTATCCAATATCCATCGGGTTCACATAATTTCTATCCCAAACTAAAAATTAATTTTTGCACAAGTTAACTTGTGATGTTACGAAAAGATAAAAATATGAGATATGATCATACTTCGAATAATCCGTTAAAGAGTCAGTAATATTGCCATGATGTTATTAATTAAAGAATTAGATTTCATATGATTAGATTTCAACATTAGATTAAAACTTTACATAGGTAAAGTTTTATTCATTCTTATTCATTTTAAAATCAAAAATCTACAAAGATCTAGAATCTATCAACATTTAAAGATTAGACACCAAATATACATAAATTAGGCGTCTACCAGCATATCTTCGCCCATCACTTAAGCAAGAGAGTTTTTAATCATTGTACCAGGCATGCTATCGTCACGAGCTCCATATGCTGTCAAGTATGTTTCTTCATGTCCATAACTCCGGCCACCTATTCCCATGGCATAGAATAGTATATCCAATATCCTTCGAGATTACCATAGCTTTTATCCCAAACTAAAAATTAATTTTTGCACAAATTAACTTTTGATGTTACGAAAAGATAAAAATTTGAGATATGATCATATTTCGGATAATCATTTATACGGCCAACAATACTACCATGATATTATCAATTACAGAATTAGATTTCAAAAAAATCAACACCAGTAAATCTTTTCTCATTCTTACTCATTTGGAAACCAGAAATCAACAAAGACCTGGAATCTATCATCACTCAGAGATTAGATACCAAACATACATAAATTAGGCGTCTTCCCCTCATCACTTGAACGAGAGCCTTCTAAAACACTGCACCAGCACATACTATCATGACGAGCTCCATATGCTGTCAAGTATGTTTCTGCATGTCCATAATTCCGGCCACCCATTTCCACGGGCACCGTACCTCGTTTATGTGTGTTGGCACTAAGTACAGGGATAGGGGCTTTCGAACGTCCTGCATCCTCCATTCCTCCTGCCCATGAATCATTAAAACACTTTACTGACAGGAAATCTCGCACTGAGTGCGGGGGGAATCACAAAATTCCCACTTGAGGATGGAGATTCCAGTTTTATGAGACTCTTAATATAGTGGCCGTGTGTGTATGTGTTCAACGGGGTTGTTTCATTATGCAAACATCATTTCAAGTAAATATTTTACATTAACCAGATGAGGAATGAGGGAAATACTTTTTGTAATGGATATGGTATACACGTGGAATGGTATGATGATTTGATATGATGAAAGTATAATCCGTTTGTGTAATTTTGTGTATTTAAAGATTTATATAATTGATAAGCTTTAAAATATCAAATATCATCACGAAATATATAAATATTAAAAGTAGAAGGATTGTTTCTCCAAAAAAGCAATAAATAAAGGGATAAATTTTAAAATATATAAATTCATGTTCATTTAAAATTTAAATTATTTACATTTCTTGATTATATTTGAATGTAAGTAAAATATTGTCTACAAAGTACACCAAAAGTAATAGAGGGATATAACATAGATTTGCATTTATTTATTATGATATGTTTTTTTCATTTCTTGGTAGATTACATTTCTTCTTTTATTCATAGATTACATTTGACTCTTGTAATTAACATAGATGTTTTTAATTATTTAACCAAAATTTGAAGCAAATATTTTACTCCAATCAGAGAACAAGTAAAAGACCGCTTTCTATAATAAATCTGTTGTATTGGAAGAAGCTTATAGTAAATAGAGTTTAAAATCAATTTAATATACAACAGTTAATATTTCAGCTATTGTTACTTCAAAAATTAATTTGAGTGTAGTCCATTTCTTTGAAAAAAATTAAACATAATAGCATTTAAATATATAAATAATAATTAAAATGCATATGATGCAACAGCTGTAGAATTTATCTTCATTTATGTCAATGAAAAGATATTGCAATAAATGAATGTTACATAAGTATATGTTTGATCCAACGAGGTTTTGAATTTGATAAATTTAATTTGTATGTTTTAACTTTATAATAACGAGACTGGATTTTTAAAATTTTGTTTAGTGAAAGTTTGCTTTTAGAAAATTGAATGATTAGAACTTCATACTTTTTTTTAACGGAAAATATGTAATTTAAGAAATACTTATTATCTTATTTAGTTCATGTAAAAAACATTTTTGGGTCATGTACTTCCTTTTAGCGAAGTAAAACCTGGAGTAAAGAATAATATAAAGATCTTATTTAAGCCAATATAAATCAATAAAAAAATGGAATGCATTTGTTTTATTTAGCGAATCTAATGGAATAATTTTTAATGAATTCAAGGAAATGTAAGATTAAGAAAAGCTGACTTTGTTAAAAAGAATTAAATTAATGACTAATTACTTAATTACAAGAATCTTTGAATGCATTTTAACATCAGGGTATATTTACATAGAATCGATATTGTTTAAACTGCGCTGATTCTTTATACATTTTGCCGAAATCAATTAGCTTTTAATTTAGTTTCATTAACTTAGGTAAATGGATTTATTTGTATAATCTTAATTTGAGAAATAGTCTAAGTTCTAATTTCCTTTTTTTCGTGGTAAAAAATATATGATTCAGAAGTTGTAAATATTTAAATTTAAAAAAAAAAAAATAAAACCCTAATTATAATTGGTTACTTTTCAAACTAAATTACTTTTCCGAAGAAAGCTTAAAATATAAATTTTTACAGAATTATCTTTCAAAACTGTTTTTTTTCCACTTAACACAAAATGGTTTCGTTGCTACAAAAAATCCAAAGTCAATATACGCCGAGTCATCTGTATTTAGCCGAAAAGCATTTGTTTATGTCACGTGAGCTCATTTGGTAACAGAAAAACATTTTCTTCCGATCAAAAATCGGAGTACTTTTATGTTGAATTGAAATGAAATAAGTTAAGTAAATGATGCTTCACCTTGTCACATTAATGTCGCATTGTTGTTCCATGAATCGATTCTTGACGTTGCTATTCTTTATACAATCTATGTTTTTGTAAACATAAATTCTTTTTCATTGCGAATAACTTGAAATATTGTTTTAATTATTATTAAGCATAATATAATGTCAGAAATCTATATTATCTAACATGATGGCGTTGAGTTATTTTAATCAAGCTATTAAAATAATTTAGTGATTACCCATTTTTTGTGAAATATCAGGCAATATAGTGTCAAATCATTAGAAGTTACTGTTTTATTTTAATGTTCTTTAGATTTATGATTGTTCTGATTGAACTGATGCGATATCCGGCACTTAAATTAAATTAAAATGTTTTTAAATATTTCCTTTTGAAGTGTACAATATTATTTTAGTATATTGAATGAAATAAATAATCAAAACTTAATAAGAAAACACAGTGCTTTCAAATGCTAAATTACTTTTCCAAAGGAAGGCTTAAAATATAAATTTTTACAGAATTATCTTTCAGACATTTTTTTTCCACTTAACAGAAAATGGCTTCGTTGCTACAAAAAATCCAATGTCAATATACGCCGAGTCATCTGTATTTAGCCAAAAAGCATTCGTTTATGGGACGTGAGCTCATTTGGTAACAGAAAAACATTTGCTGCCGATCAAAAATCGGGGTACTTTTATGTTGAATTGAAATGGAATAAGCTAAGTAAATGATATTTCACCTTGTCACAGTGAGGTCAAGTTGTGTTTGTTGTTTTTGTTTCTTATCCCACTTGGCTGGCCAAGCCCACGAGCCCATATGGACTCATGATTGAAGGGGAAGGAAGCAGCTTCTGTTGTGATGGAGCACCCGTAGGTAGAAGCCTGACTTTTGCTCCGTGACGCTCTTACAGTCATAGAAGACCGGGACCTACGGCTTAAAGTGGATTCCGAACCACTACAAACATCCATGGCACCGCCGGGATTCGAACCCGAAATCTGTGGCACCGAGCGCTAGACACTCGGCCATTCGGGTCCCAAATTTGCCAACGGCACGCAGTGTTCCCAGGTGGTCACCCACCCAAGTACTAACCGCACCCAATGATGCTTAACTTCGGTGATCTAACGAGAACCGGTATATTCAGCATGGTATGGCCGTTGGCGGTCAAGTTGTTGTACCATGAATCTATTCTTGATCTATGCCTTCTATTTATGGTGTAGTAAACATAAATTGTTTTTCAATGCGATTAACTTTAAATATTGTTTTATTTATTAATAAGTACAATATGAAGTCAGAAATCTATTTTAGTTAACATGGTCAATTAATCAATCTGTTAAAATAATTCAATAGTTACCTCTTGTCTGTTTTGGGGATTATTAGGCAATGAATTGAGTAAATTCGTGACTTGAAGGATAATTTTGATTAGTTTCACCTAGCATAACACATTTGCTAATTTTTTATGTTAATGTTTATAAAATACCTATGGAAAATTCATGTTAGAATAAAATATTTTCTTTAAAAATTTACGAAATGTTTTTTGTTAAGACCGCTGTTCTATATTTTATTCGTAAATTAGAAATTAATGGCAATTAAAATACAGACTGCTTTATATTTTTTAAAAGAAAAGAAAATGGTTTCACGAATAACAATCAGCTTTATTGTGAAAATTGCCGATTTTATTAACAACAATTTTTTTTTACCACTTTTAATTAAAAGATTTTATTTAATTTTTAGACAAGTGAATTTTCATCAAATTGTTTTTGAGTATAAAAATTTTGGTAATTACTGTTTTTCTTTAATGCTATTTAGATTTATGATGGTTCTGATTTAACAGATACGATATTCGACACTAAAATTAAGTTAAAAAGTTTTTCAAATATTTTCTTGCGATGTGTACAATATTATTTTACTATATTTAATGAAATAAATAATTAAAACTTAATAAGAAAACACAAGGCTTTGAAATGCTAAATTACTATTCAGAAGAAAGCTTAAAATATAAATTTTTACAGAATTATCTTTGAAACTTTTTTTCCACTTAGCACAAAATGGCGTCGTTGCTACAAAACATCCAATGTCAATATACGCCGAGTCATCTGTATTTAGCAGAAAAACATTCGTTTATAGGACGTGAGGTCATTTGGTAACAGAAAAACATCTGCTTCCGATCCAAGATCGGGGTACTTTTATGTTTCTTGGTCTCCAAATGATTACACCTTGCTGTTCTTTATCACTCGATTATCTTTATTGTTTTCCAATAATGGTTATATTTTTACAAGGTTCGATTAATGAACATTAACACTTCCTTCTCCGTGAGACCGAATTAATTGGACTTCTTCGAAAGAAAAGACCAAAAATTGTGTGTCGCAAGAACTATTGATTTTCTCGCAGAATAAGCGCAATTACTATAAGTCACGCTTCCATTCCTTAACGAACTAAATAAAAGGAGGCTATTTATTAAGCAAACTGATAATTTTACATATTAGTTATAGGCTATTACCCCGAAAGATTTTCTGATTAGTATAAGCAGAATTTAGAAATGTTTCCGCAGTAAAAGTTGCACATGGCGAATTGAACTAATTTGATATTGGGTGTATTTTAGAAGTGTAGTTAAGAAGTTATTTTGCATTTCTTTTGCAATTATAGTTAGACTCATTATTTTAAAATGGTTATACTGCTAATATTCATGTATAAATTCTTGCTTTATTAAGTTCTGTGAATCATGGGTTAACAATTATGATAGTAAAGTTTCGTTCATTAAAATGTAATGGTTTTAGAGTTATTTAAAAATAACTAATATAAAAATGGTTAACTGTTTAAAATAATTAATGGAAATTTAAAATAATATTAATTTTTATTTAATAAGTTTAGAATATATTTTTTAATTAATTTATTTTTTTTACGCATTTAAAAATGTTCAGTAATACAGGGTGTTTATAATTTCTTTTTTACAGCAAAATGCTGTAAAAAAGAAACAATCCTCACAATGAGTTCAAATTTGAACAGATGATACTTGAAGAAAGTGGACAACTGTACGCCATCAAAAATATAGTTCCAAAATGTATTAAGATATGACATAAAGAAAATGTATAAGTGGCATAAAGAAAGTGAATTCGACTGCCAGTGGTACTTTGAATCTAAATTACGACATATTTTATGAGTTGCACATTAAACCACCTGTAGTGTTTAATGTGCTTGATTGTTTCGGCCTTTTGACTAAAAAAATGACTTCCAAGTCATTCAACAGTTGTGACACTGCTAGTGGAAAGCCCATCCGCCATGGCAAGGTTATACCAAATTGGATAGGAAGAATCGATGGAACTCTTTTTTGATGGCATATTGTTTCCCCCTTCTTCAAGTATCTTGTTCAAATTTGAACTCATTGTGACTAGTCGTTCTTTTTTTACAGTATTTTGAATGTGAGACTTCAATTATAATCACTCTGCTTATAAATTTCACTAAGAATTCAATATGATGAAATTAGTTAATATGGAAGAATGTAAATTTTTAAATTGACTGAGATTATAATAAATTATTGTTCTAATAAAATTAACATTTTTTGCATTTGTCATAGTTAATTTGCAAAGCTAATAGATAATCAAATTAAAGTCATAAACGTTAAAGACGAAAAAAAAACCATTTATTTATTATACAGTTTTCCTTTTTTTAGTTTTCTTCAGCATTCCTTTATTGCAATTATGGTGGTAACTAGAACAGAACAAATGAATTTTAATTCCTTCTATTTTTTGAGGATTTGTATCTTTTTTTTTTATCTGGTAAATAACACTAAAAAAGTGAACAAAGCGGATTAATTTAAATTTTTTTACAGCTCGATGTATTGTACATTTTTTCGTTTTTGCTGTTGCCCTAATTAGTCACGATACTTTTGAATACTTTTCTTCTGATGATTCTTCTGATTATCACCAAAATATTAATTTAATAAAATCATTCTTATTTTCAAATGAAAGATAACATACACTGATGCCAAAATTTGATTTGAATTTCATAAATTACTTTTTACAATTTAAATTTCATCGATGTATTATTTATTCAATTTCTATGTAGTATCTGTCTAGAAATATATATATATGACTACTGAATACAATAATTATGAAAGTTTAATTATAAATAGAAAATGATGTTTTTTACAATTTTTTAACATCTATTCTGATGATCATTGTTGGTTATTAATCCCAGCTTAGGAATTAGAGTATAATGCAAGTAATAAATTAAGTTAAATTATTAAATTATTAATTAAAGTTTTTAATTTTTATCTTCAGACAAAAATTCATTGTACATTCAAATTCCAACATAAACTATATGTCAGTGCAATGTTTAAGTATACAAACAGATTTTGATTAAAATGATTTTGCGATTTTTTTTCTAAAAGTAATCTTTTTTACGTCTTGAAATAATTATATTACATTGAAGAATATAAAAAAGTAGAGAATCTTAATCCATAAGCAAAAAAATCATTCATATAAAAATACACAGAATAATTAGTCAGGCAATAACATTGAAATTTTGCTAAGAAAAAAGTGAAAAGTATTTAAATTAGTTTAACGAATTTTTTAGATATATATATTCAATTTAAAATCTATCATTTTTAAAACGCAATTTTTATTTTAGTATTTTGATCAAAATTTATAAAAAAGTGAAATGAAATTGATTAAATAGTTAAAGTATTATTAAATGTATTAAAAAAATTCATTGAGATTATCTAAAAAGTAACGATATGTGACAAAATTTGTTCTTATTTTATGTTCTTAGAATAGTAAATATACTATTACATGAAATATTTATACTAAAAAATTTCATAAAATAGCAATATACATAGAGATACATATAGGGTATTTCCAAAAAAATTAAATGGAAAAACATAAAAAAACTGGAAAAATATGGAAAAGCATAAATTCTCTGCAAGACAATTCGATTTAGTTGAAGTTAACATTTCAACACAGAAGCACTCTATCAGTTATCTTGTCATACTTGATAAAAAGATATGGTTATCCAAATTTCTCTGGCAATTTGCAAAACATGAGTGATGACTGTGATTGATTTCTCTACTAGAAAAAATTCTTCTAAAGTAAGAATATTCTCTTATTTCTACAGCCATTCTATATTCTAATATATCTACCTTTTTTCTTTTAGTAAAAGAAAAAGATATAGTTATTACTAAATGTAACGAATTGCAAAATTTAGAAGTTTATGAATTTCAGAAATTTATGATTTATTAATATAGAGAAATAATGTATATATTGTACTTTATTTTCAAAGTTAAAAAATTTTAAAAAGAAGATAACAATTGTTTTTAAAAAGTAAGCGATTGTCATAGCATTTTCAACAAACAAATTTTTCTTCAAGCGTAACTAAATGAATAATTTTATTATACGGAAATGCCCTTGACTTACATTTATAACGAATAATAGTTAAGTTTGTATAAATTAAAAAAAAAAACTTTTGTAAAATAAAAATAAAAAAATATTTGAAAGGTTTGAGTATTTAGTAATATATTTAAAGAAAATATATGGTTCAAAAATTAATTTAAGGTACTTCAAAAGTAAATAAATGTAAGTAAATTGAGTTTCAACGAGAATATAACCAGAAAGAAATCATTAATCTTGTTATTTAATGATACTGTGGTCCTCATTTCTTGGAAATAATTTACGTGAATGCCATTTATCACAGAACAGTTTTTTTAGACTTGATGAGTATTAGTATAAGGCATATAAAGAGTATTATGTATATCAGCATGATACTGTGAATGGTTTACTTCCATGAGCTTTAGAAATTGCATCATTAATGATGGATAGATTACATGAATTATACAGCGTTTTTTTAATACGTTGTGTAACAAATGTGATTCGCTTCTCTTCAGTTGTACTAAAGGATTGCAATTTTTTCACATGTAATAGTTTAAAATTAATAAAGTTAGGATATTAGTTTTAGATAATAAGAGAAGATTTAGGATATTAAAGAGAAGTTTTGGGATATTAAAAAAATAATGCTATTAAGTAAAAATGTTTTAAAATCATCTCAATATAAGAATTTTACAATGTGACAGAGATATGCGACTGTTAAATGTCTATGTACATTGGTCATATGATTCATAGTTTTTGGTTTATAACGATAAGCAGATAATTCATTTCGTAGTTTCTATCAATGATGATTTGTGATTGCCTCGAAGAGGGTAAAACGGAGATGGGAGCGGATAATGGAGACAACATTGAGCTAAATACCATCAGTATATGGTTGGGGAACGAGAACCTATCATAGAGTCCTAGATTTGTCGACGCTTGGATTCTTGGGAGCAAGGTGAGGGTCATCCAAAGATGTTAATCGCGGTGAATCTGGAGTATCTGCGAATAATTTGGAGGAGGAATCGTATCGACAGAAGACCCATCTTACAAAATGCCAGGTTCACCGAATAGCACGCCAGGACACTTTCTCAGAGGTATGTCTCTTGTTGTAATCAACTAATGCACCTCTAACCTAAAGTAATTCATAACAGATTGCTGGAAATTAGTCTATGCACATGGTAATCAGCAATGAGGATGTAACTGTCCGATTTGCATAGGATTGCACACCTACCGTTGTATCTTCATCATTAATATTGTTAGAAAAACAAACAAATTAGTTACAAAAATTAATGACAACTGGCATTGTTCATCGATGGATATTGTTTTTGTTAGGTGCACTATTCCTGCGAACGCCTAACATCATAATCATTTCATTCTGGCGGCATGATTTGAGATGGTTACATGTTCAGTCAGTGGACAAGCCGGTTGCCCATTTAGTACAATATTTGTGTAGTATATGTCACACAAATTATGAGGCCGGCATTTCATACATTACTACAGGTAATATTCGGTACTACACAAAAACAACTTCAAATCATCGCATGGCTAACATTCTTCCTTGGCCAGTAATATCTCCCGATCTCTTTCCCAACGAACACTATTTGTAGAACCTCAGTGTATGTAAGGTGGGCAGAGGACCACCACCACGTACTATATGACATGCTAACTGCAATTGACATGGCTGGTTATGGATATCTCAACCAACTATTAATTATCTCATCAACAATATGCCTCGTCCGTAATTGTCTATGTAGCTGCCCTTTGGGGCCATATATTTTAATGGTTTATAAACATACGTTTTTGCTCATTTTTCTTTTTCTTTTGATCATTTATAAAACTCGTAATGTAATTTTCTTGTAACTCTCTAATTGTCGTTGAATTTCACTTTTGAGGAGAGAATATTTTAAAATGTCTTTATCTTATGATAGTAATTAGTAAGGGATTTACACAGTGCTTTGATAAATAATAAAATTGTCACATATTGTAAGAGGATATTACATTGTATTATTATTTCCTTAAGCATTGTGTATTGCCATGTATATTTCCAGAAACCTGTAATTAATTTATTTAAGTAAGAACATAAAACTTTCGGAACTTAAACTGAATTAGAACATAAGATAACTTGAAACATTTTTCAGTCAATATAATACTTTGTACTAAATTACAATGCAAAAAAAAAAGATGAAATATTCGTCATTGAATCTATTAGAAATATCGCAATGTATTAAACAACCATAAAGGTCCCCAGGCACATATGTTCTGACGCATTTTTCTCTGCAGTAAACTAACAGAGTATATAAACTGGTTGAAAAGTTGTTTCTCTTACAGGTGTATAATAAACGGCCACCGAAACAGCGGAAACCGTCGTTTGATGGCAAATGGTGCAGACATATCTCAAACGGGCTTTGCTCAGAATCCTTTCGCAAACGGTCCAACGCACGGAAGAAATGTCTCGCCCATAAAACAATGCAAATCAACGCGAGAAATATTCGCCGACGTTGAAGTTTGCTATAAATCGAACCGGTACTTTGTGTCGGATAGGTGTGCTTTGGACATTTTTTTTTTTACTTTTTGCCCAAAGAAGAAAAGCAATGAAACAACTTCCCTGCATAATTTTAACATTTTCTCGTCGGATCGGGAACTACACAGAATATTTTTTACATTTTTCTTCGAAAATAAAAGCGTGTGACTGTTGGTTTGTATTGACGTGAACTATCTCACGGATTTGGGAATGCAGATTTGTTTCTTTCATATTGTGTGTAACGCAGATGCGTGTACTTAAATGTAGATTTTTTTGTGTGGAATTTCCTGCACTTCATGAGAGAATCGAGACAGCTTATTTGCGGGATTTACTTGTCAGTAAGCGTGGATATAGACAGCTTTATCATGCTTAAGAAAGAAGTTTTAAAAGAAATTTGAAATGTATTTATTAGTAAATAATTTCCTGTTTTCGAGTTTTCAATTTTTACTGTTAGAAAAATCTTCTAATAATTCATAACGCCACTCGTGGACAACTTTTGGAGTAATGGTAGCATGCACTATTTTGCAAGATAAAGCAACTTTGATGTCGATAGTTTGCTCTTGTTTGATTAATGAAAGACTATGTTGGAATTATGACTTCTGACCTCATATTGATATTGCAGACTATCTAGTTACATTTTTCCAAGTATACATTAATGGAATTCGTATTGGTGTCTACCACAGAACTATCTTCCCGAAGATTACAAACTTGACTTCGTTCTTCGAGATTACGATGACATAACAAAGTTGTGTCTACTTTGAACTTAACAATAATATATCAAAAAACCTGATTTTTAATCTCCTTACTTACGAGATAGTCAACCAAATTGAAGTTGCATCCTCTTTCTTTTTCTATTATGAATCTACCGAATTTTGCATAGCACTTTCAAGTACAGGTGCCTTATCATCAATA
>BPLQ01007270.1:0-30654 GCA_021605075.1 Caerostris darwini | reverse complement strand
AAAGATATTCTGTTAAATCAACTATCTTCACAGACTTTAAGATTCGACATTAAAGACCAATACGTAGCGTAAGGAAATTTTTCTAAAGCACTATTATTTAATTATTACCTGTGTTCTGATTGAAAAAAATATAGGCAATTTCCTATTATAATGGCTTTTTTAAAAAAATCAAGGACCCTTTCTTCTAGAAAATGGAATTATACACTGAAGTGACAAAAGTCATGGGATAGCAATATGCAAATTTTCAGATGGCAGTAGCATCGCGTAGAACAGGTATAAATGCGCAGTGCTTTCGCAGAGCTTTCATTTCTGCTCAAGTTATTCATGTGAAGAGGTTTTGACGTCATGATGACCGCACGACGGGAATTAACAGACTTTGAACGCGGAATGTTAGTTGGAGCTAGACGCATGGGTCATGCCATTTCGGAAATCGTTAGGGAATTCAACATTCCCAGATCCACTGTCAAGAGTGTGCCGAGAGTATGAAATTTCAGGCATAACATCCCACCATGGACAGCGCAGTGGTCGACTGCCTGCACTTAACGACCGAGATCGGCGACGTCTGCAAAGAGTCGTAATTCTAACAGACAAGCAACACTGCGGCAAATAACAGCAGAAATCAATGTGGGACGTACAAGGGACTTGTCTGTTAGAACTGTGCGGAGAAATTTGGCTTTCTTGGGCTATTCCAGCAGAAGACCGACTCGAGTGCCTTTACTGACAGAACGACATCGCTTGCAGCGACTCTCGTGGGCACGTGAGCATATCGGTTGGTCCCTAGATGAATGGAAAACGGTGGCCTGGTCCGATGAGTCACAATTTCAGTTGGTAAGAGCTGATGGTAGGGTTCGAGTGTGGCGCAGGCCGCACGAAGCCATGGACCCAAACTGTCAGCAAGGCACTGTTCAAGCTGGTGTAATGGTGTGGGCTGTTTTTTCATGGCATGGACTTGGTCCTCTGGTGCGACTGGACCAAACATTGACTGAAAATGCTTATGTTCAGCTACTTGGAGATCACTTGCAGTCATTCATGGACTTCATGTACCCAAACAACGATGGGATTTTTATGGATGACAATGCGCCATGTCACCGGGCCACAACTGTTCGCGATTGGTTTGAAGAACATTCTGGAAAATTCCAACGAATGATCTGGCCACCTAGATCGCCCGACATGAATCCCATCGAGCATTTATGGGACATCATCGAGAGGTCTGTTCGTGCCCAAAATCCTGCACCATCAACGCTTTCACAATTATGGACGTCTATCGAGACAGCATGGCTCAATATTCCTGCAGAAGACTTCCAACGACTTGTTGAGTCCATGCCACGTCGAGTTGCTGCACTTCGCCGGGGGAAAGGAGGGCCGACACTATATTAAGAGGTATCCCATGACTTTTGTCACTTCAGTGTATACTGTTACAGAATATATACTGTTACAGAATAATATACTGTTCTCCTAATAGATTAAGTACATAGTACATCACTTCATGTAGCATTTAATTTTAAAATCTGTAAAAGAAGGTAAGTATGCAACATTAAACCTGCCAGTAGGCGTTGGAAGAATTGTGACCTCATGAAATCTTTCAGGTGTAACTGCCCTGAATTTTTGTAACATTTGGGAGAAAACTAGGATATTACCAGGCTGGTCTAGAATAGCAATTGCCGATTAAAGGCATACTGTTAAATCAACTATCTACGTATTTTAAAGCAGTGGTAGTAGTTCATGTCATTGGCAGGAATTAAATGTATGCCCCGTAACATACTACCTATCTCATTAAGGATGTTTATCAGGGTGGTTTTTTTTGCTTAATGTCAGTGGACAAATAATTAAAAATCAAATCTTAAAGTCTGTTTGCTTAATGTCAGGGGACAGTTTATCTGGTGGTGCCGTAGATGTTTGTAGTGGTTCGGAATCCACTTCAAATCGTAGGTCGGTCTAATAGGATCGTTCAGCGCTGCGAGGGTAGCATTACCCGAGTCCGTAACTTATCTTCCAAGCTGCACTTCCCTCTGCTCGGGTAGTGCTATGTGAGTAACGTCGGTGCCTTGCTTATGCCACAAAAAAGATAACTGCTAAGTATTTAGCTGCATTAGAAGAAAAAAATCTTAAGTGAGAGGTTTTGCCATGAGCTTAAAAATAAAAATAATATTTTATTGGCTTACGTAAATCTAACAAAAGTTTACAGTTTTTTTTCCTACTATCATCATCACAGCTTGATCCCATCCTAATATCGATAGTTTTAAAGGGAAATAAACCCAACAATTAACAACTTATTTGTTGAATTGTGACATTCGGACAGATAGAAATAATTTAAATCAGTGGTTATGTTGGATTTGCCGAGTTATAATTTTTTCATAATATAGTCGCTTAACGTCAATTAATTTTGCATAACTGTTTCTATATGTTTAGATTCAGTGTTATTCAGGATAAAATAAAAGATATGTTTCACCATACGAGTAAAATATGAGTGAGTTTCTGAAACAATTTTATCACTTAACCCCAAAAAATGTTAAAGATGTCAATCTTAAATCTGATTTGGAAGAAATTACTCCAGTCTTTTTTCAGTTAACTAAAGCAATTAAAAAATAGTGACAAACTTTTCTTTTATTGTAAATTTAAATGAGAAAACTGAAATCTGCTCGGCAAATTTCAACTTATCCTGTGTGAACATGATAAGTTACATATACGGAAACCGACCGTGGACTGGACATATGCTGCTTACTATGCTACATTGGATATCCATCATCATCACCTTCCCAGTCAATTTGGAAATTCCATGGATCGGGCCCACACTCCAGCCTTGGATCGTCGTCTTCTGGTAAATTGGCCGCACGAAGTCTTGTTTTTTCCCCAGAGTACTTGAACGTATAGAGGCAAGTGATAACTAAAAACACTATAATACAGGGCCTGAATGGTATGGCACTCGGTACCACAGGTTTCCGGTTCGAGTACCGGCGGTACCATGGAGGTTTGTAGTGGTTCGGAATCCACTTTAAGCCGTAGGTCCCGATCTCATATGACTGTAAGAGCGTGAAGGAGCAAAAGTCAGACTTAAACCTACTAGTGCTCCATCACAACAGAAGCTGCCCTTTTCCCTCCATCCATGAATAGATCACTCATGGGATGCCCGTCCCGCGCTGCAGGACACTGAGGATTACTCAGCAACAACTATCATACAGGCCAGATGTTGACGCGCGCAGATTCAGGCTTGATGGCTGGGCAAGAATCCTTCGTTGCAACTTTTTCTAGGCTTTACTCCAACCTCAGTTTACGCTCATCTTCACGTATCATTTGCTTCACTTCAGGCTTCAGTCTGCTTCATCAAGCTTCCTCCTCCCTGCTTCGTCGGGTGGTAGCTTGTCTCGACCTTTATTTGCTTGCTGCGCTAATGGACAACGTTTACATTAGTTAAACGATGTTTACATTTGCCCAATGTTGTAACAGGTGGGCTGAAACGTTCGTAAGCTGACACATAGATGGCGGTACTAGTATTAAATCCAAATGATTTTTAGTTAGCCCTAACCTTCAAAGGACACGTGTATAAATTTGCAGCTGTTGCACTATTAGTATGTGAGTTATAACATTTTTAGTGAAGCAACTTTTGTTAGATTGAAAAAATGAATAAAAAGGAATTTCGTGTGTTAATTAAGCATTGATTTTTGGAGAAAAAAAAATACTATTGAAGCCAAGGCTTGGCCTGATAAACATTATTCGGACTTTTCACCAGGAAAATCAACTGCATATAAGGGGTTTGCTAAATTTAAACGAGGCGAAATGAATACCGAGGACGATGCACGCAGTGGAAGCCCCAAAGAGGCTGTTACCGACGAAAATCAAAAAAAGTCCACAAAATAATTTCTGATAACCGTAAAGTGAAGTTGATTGAGAAAGCTGAGACCCTAAAGATATCAAATGAACGTGTTGGACATATCGTGAATGAATATTTCGATATGCGACAGCTCTGTTCAAAGTGAGTGCCGCGCGAGCTCACAATCGACCCAAAACAACAACGAATTGATGATTCTAAGCAGTGTTTGGAGCTGTTCAATCGTAATAAACCTGAGTCCAAACGGCAGTCAGACGAGTGGACTGCCCGTGATGAACACTAAAAATGCTATAGCTTGACTAAAAATGCTATAACTCACATACTAATAGTGCAACAGCTGTCAAATTTATATACGTGTCTTTTGAAGGTTGGGCTAACTAAAACTTATATAGATTTAATACTAGTAGCGCCATCTATGTGTCACCCAAGGAACTTTTCAGCCCACCTGTTATCCCTTATTCATTGTCCTTTGTAAACAATAGTGAACACTTTATTTGCTTGCTGCACTTTTTGGATTGCGCCACGAACCCGTAACCGGACAAAATCATGTTCACACATGATAATAAATAAATCAAAACAAACAAAAAAAAATTTAATATTTATTAATTTTTATATTTTCATGTATATTAAAACATTATTATATATATAAATTTTACAACTATTTTAATATATTTATTGAATAATTATTTTTAAAATCAAAAGAAAGGGAACCAAGTTATGAAAAATAAAATTTAACAACACATTTAAACCTTAAATAATGATGAGAATTTCTTATCAACGAAAAATAATTAAACAATTTTAAATTAATATATTTAATTATAAATTTAATAAGACAATTAACTCTCTGGAAGAATAAATAAATGAATCACAATTATTTATTACAATATATAATATTTGGCTTATTTTTAAATTTCTGCATATTTTTCAATTAAGTCTGAATGTGTTGTACAAATGCCTCACTTATATGAATAAACTCTTTTTGACCAAAATAAATCAATTCATTCAACTTATATTAATTTATTATTGAAAGAGTAATTTGGGTTAACTACAATTTATAGACTATGCGTCATAGCTTTTTGTGATTGGAGAGTTACTGAAAATCACCATCTGCTTCTTTCTGTGTATGGCCGTTAGTTATTGTTCGCTGTATTTTGGCGACGCTTGGCGCCGATTTGATACATTACTATTGCTTCGGATTTCAGCAAAAGGATGTGATTTATAAAGAACCAGCAGCGAAAGAAATTGCTGTATCCCATTTCTCATATGTTTCCTGATGCATTGTGTGCTTGTAAATAGAGTGTGAAGTAAAGAATAAATATATTGAGAATTTTTGGCTTTCATTTGGAATCGCTAAATCGCAGTGAACAACATTCTGTCGAATTACACTCTAAGACATCAAATACTCTGAATAGGATAAGAATCAGAAGATATTTATGTATAGAAAATGAAAGATAACAATTTAAAAATTATTTGAATGTTTATTTCTAGATATACAGTAATATGTATTATATGAAGTATGGTATTATAATATTAAGCTTATATTATGCTAACAAAAGATTACGAAAAAATTCTTCTTTTTACAAAACCGATTGTTAATTCTAACCTTTAAAACGCCAAATAATTAGCAAATAAATATTTTTAAATAAAACAAAGAGCAAACGAAAAAATATTAATTTCATATAATATAGCACCCACCAATCATCAAGTTAGTGAATTTGCCCCTAGTTAGAATCGTACTAAAATGTTTCATATGTGGAATTTTTGGAATCACTGAGATATTATTCCTCAAAATTATTTTCTCAGTTTATGCAACTCCAGTCATTAGGATTAATCCTCGCGAAATAAAACACACATACATACGATTGATATGAAGATTCAATTTTAATAGTTCAGACTGCGCATTAAGATAACTTAAATCAGGAGAATTATTTTCTGTTATTTTTTATACTTATTCTATGTTTTTATGTCGTAAATAATTGATAACCGTGTAATTTATAATAAATTTAATTATATTTAGGAAAAGATGTAATATGCTTTTTATAAAGATATTATGTCTTAGTCATGTTGCATAAATAACTGTTTTTTTGTGCTACAAACAACCGCAATACGCGCATGAACTACTATACCATTTTGTATTTAATTTGGTATTATTACAAAAAATATAAGGCTGAAGTTTATTCTAAATTCTTAGATGTAAAGAAAAATTAATTAGAATAATATTTTATATATGACAATCAGAAAGCAAAGGGAATGGTTTAATGCAACGAAGTTTTTAAAAAATTCCAACGTGAATTCGAAAGTAATATTTACCAAACTAACCTTTTCAAAACTAATTATCCATTTTCCGACGTCTGAATTCAAGCCTAGAATTTCTATTTTTAACGTAACGTAACGGTAGGTGTTTAGTTGGAGTACCAGGGAATTTCCCGTACCTCCATATCAATAATTATTATTAAAAACAAATTTTAAATCCAAAAGATGAGCTAAAGAAAGAATATTAAACGAGCCCACGCTCGGAGAGAATTTACAGTAGTAAAAAGGTTAGTAAATATAAAATTTAAAATAATAGTTCACAAAAGTTTTTAAAAATAAGAACTGTGGCAATTAAAAGGAGTTAAAAAAAAATAACCGTTACGAAAAACCACGAAAACTTCTGGCTGGCTGAAGAGAAAAGAAAAGGAAAGGGAGGGCAGAGTTATAAACAAACCAAAACTATATCGTTTCGAAGTTCTGCGTTGGAGCGACCTTGAAAGAAAAGAGCGATTCTGAAGCTATCAAAATAAACTACAGTGATTCTAAACTAAAAAGGGTTCTTCTTTTGGAATCGGAGAATGAAGTACGCATCAAAACGAGAGAGTGAAATGTCTGGCACAGAGTTTTTTCACCCCGGGTCAAAGTGAAAATTTCTATTTTTCGTTCACTTGCAACTCGGCCTACAAAAGAAATTAAAAACAAAAAAATGATTTCAAAAACTTTTCTGAAATAAAAATTTGCGCTTCTTCAATGCTGAATATCAGAAGAAATAATTAAAACGTATCTGAAAAGTTACGGAAAAAACTTAAACCCCAATCAAATATCGGTGTCATTTTCTTTGAAGAAATATAGAAAATAAAAAATAAGATAGCTAAAAACTTTTCAAAAGAAAATGGCTGGAAAAGACAGTGAAGTTGTTTGAATGAGTTTCTTAAAATGCACGCTCGGTTGATTTTACATTTCAGTGAATCCAAATCACGGTAACCGCCATCGAGTAATTATTAACCGACTGAATTTTAATCAGATGTCAAACAAAAAATGGAAAGCCTTCGGATCTTTTATATAAAATCGCCATTTCGAATTGAGTTGCCATTTTTTTTTTCACTTTGATGAATTGTAGGAAATTATGGTAATCCACAAAAATGAAGCAAAAATATTATCTTGCCATTTTTTTCTTTTTCATCGCTAGTCTTTTAATACTCTCAATAATTTTAATTGCTGTATTTATTACTGGTTCTTGTAAGAAACCTAAAAGTTGATAGCCACGGCCATAAATAAAGACATTTTGGGGATTTTTTTTCTATGGTGCGATTGGGCAAGAGTAATAGCCGACATTCATTTTCGCGCCGTTAAAATTTGCTAAGCTGGAAGATGAAGAGGAAGAAAAAGAAGAACATTCTAAAGCTCATGAGTGGTTGGTGGTAAAAATACGTTGCACCATGTTTAAAAATGGAGTGAAAAAGTTTATATCTAGCCACTGCCAATAACTCATTGTAGATAACTGCCAACAAAGGATAATCTTAAAGCTGGACTGTATTCTTGGTTTTTGAGAAGAATGTAAATAAGCCAGAGAGTCTGGGCTAATGAATGTTCTTTTGTTAAAAAGAGAATGCAGTCTTTTTTAAAAAGGTTCGTCGTAATTGCAGAAAAATAGGTGTTTATCATAGAATTTACCTCGGCGGTTAAGAACGGGAGTTAATCATCGATGAAAAATAGTATTGTTGGTTGAGTTACTTCATTTATTCGCTCAACTTTTAAAATTATATTACAAAGTTTTATTTAAGAATATGATATTCTAAGCATAGATTCTCATAGGTTATTTAATTTAATAATGGGGAATTTCAGAATGGGTGTTGCTTAAGAACATATATGCGTGAGAAAAGTTCGATTGAATTTATATTTAGATTGTAATTATTTACAGTTTAACATTGCTTAATACATTTAATTTAATATAAAAATGTCTCTTGTTATCATAGATATATATTTAAGAGATTTTATTTATTCACTTCAGACACCACATTTTGATGAATATGTGCTGTTAAACTGGCCAATTTTAATGACAGAGGGGACAATTTAGTAAACATTTAGCAAATAATTAATAAATAAATGAATTTCTGAATATGTTTTAGTTGATCTCAAATTTCGTCCTGATGAACAACTGGCTAGCGCTCTGGCTGTTGGTACCGAAGGCTTCAGGTTCGAATCCTGGCGGTGGCATGGATGTTTTATCGAAATCCACGTTAAATTCTATGTTGCGGTCTATTCAGCCTAATGTGTGCACAAGATGACCGTAGAGCGACAAACCAAATTTCAAGGAATTATTAACAACTTATAAATAAGCAATTATTAATAATATAACTTAATTCTTCTCATTAATGTATTGTTTTGCACACTTCAAGCTAATTAGACCGGAACATACAGTTTAAGGTGGATTCCGAGCCACTAAACAAACATCCAGTCCATCTCCTCACTTCCGAACCTGAACGTTTTGTTAACCAAAGGCAGAGAGAGCTAGCCAACTAGCTATCTTTCGCCGGACTACTACTACTACACCGCATCACCACTGATTCATTGTCCGCTATTCCAACATGTCCAGTCACGTCGGTCAGACATAACCAGTAAAACCACAAAAACAGGACATTGTTTAATTGTCTAGACAAATGTTACTCTCAATAAATAATCTTATATGAGAGCAACTAAAGTAATGAAAGTAAATAAATTACAATGTAAAACACAAATGCAATTTTCCTAAAAAAAAAAAAAAAAGACATGAAAGTAATAACAATTCAAGACGCAGCTATCAGATTTGTGATTTAGACGAGGAAAATAAGACAAAAAAAACTGCAACAACAAAAGAATGAAGTTAAAGATCACCGGTTCACCCCGGAGTCGGAGTACATGTACAGAACTAAAGAATATGCGCCCCTGATGGGTCTTTAAGAGCAAGAACAAATGATAATTACTTGAGGCTATGCCAGCGCAATATGGAAGAAGATCAAGTTACACCTATCCAAATGACGCGATGACTTCTTGGGTTCGATTTGTCATGTATGAATGAGCATTGTCCAGATTGCTATCGATCCCTGTTCTAACCATTCCAAGGTTTTGTTGTGGATTGCATGGTACACTTATCAGGTTATTATAGAATCTCCACATCATTTTATTAATATTCTATGGCTCAAACCGTTTTCTCCAAACACTTCACAGATCTATAGTATAATTTCTACACTCTTCTCCATAAATTAAGGATAATGAAGTTCAGGCAAAGAAAGAGACAGAAGCAAAACAAATTTGACTTATTTGTAAAGTCTATTTATTAAACAAAAGGTAAAGAGCAAAAAAGATACTATATTTTTGACAAAATTAATAAAAATTGCGATTTTTACTCCCTGGAGCAAATTTCAAAAAAGAACCTTTTACAAAAACAGTATAACATGGTTAGTATGAGAGTTAATATGGAGTATATCTCCCGGACGATGCAATACAGGCCTTACAACGCCTAGGCATGCTGAGTATCAAATTATCAATCTGATCATGGGGAATATTACACCACTCATCAAGCTATGCCCTCCGAAGTTCCGGTTGACAGGTGGGAGGGGGTTGATGGGCTGCAATTCGTCGGCCAAGCATATCCCACACGTGCTCTATTGGATTCAAGTCCAGTTAGTATGCTGGCCAATCCATACGGGTGATATCCTCCAATTGAAGGCATTCGTCTACAATGTTTGCACGGTGAGGACGGGCGTTCATCCATAAACAGAAATTCAGCACCCATGACGCCCCGAAACAAACGTGCATGTTGTTCCAGAATGACATCCCGATAGATGTGGCCTGTCATCGTTACACTCTGAACATGCAGGTCAGTTCTGGAACCAAGAATAATTCCTCCCCAAACGAGCCATCCTGCACTACCGTAACGGTGTCGTTCAATGATGTTCTCTTGGTGGTAACGGGTACCTGGAGCTCTCCATATGAAAGTCCGGCGAGAATCAGACTGCAAACTAAACCTGGACTCGTCGGAAAACATCCCACCAGACCACTGTTGCGGTGTCCACAATGCATGCTCTCTACTCCAGGTTAATCGCAGGCGACAGTGAGTTGCGGTAAGTGCAACACACCTGACAGGCCTACGAGTATATAGACCAATGTGCCCTAAGCGTCTGTACACGGTCTGCCTTGAAACTGTCGTACCGGTAGCTGAACAGAGCTGACGAGACAGGTCTGATGCTGTGCTCCGTCTGTTTCTTTTGGCAGTAACTGCTAAATACCGGTCCTCATTCGGCGCTGTAACTCGGGGGAGACCTGTGCTGTAACATCTACTCACATTACCATCATCTTGGAATCTTTGCCAAAGCCTGGAGATGACACTCTGGGCGATTCCAAGTTCCTCGGATATTACCAGCTGGGTACGTCCACATTCCAGTCGTCCGATAATTCTACCACGTAAAAAATCATCCAAATGCTTCCTTTGTTCCATAACTATGCGGTTATTGCACTGAAAGGCTTTTAAAGCGCTTGTGAACAATTTTACTTCTTTGCACCATTCCTTATATACCCCTCTCTTACACTCTCGTCATTGTGACGTACTATCCGCGCCATCTGGTGGTTTCCTGTAATTTGCATATTCTTCTTCAAGATGTGTGTGATAAATCTACAGGTGAAATTTTTATTTTAGAGTTTAATTTCTGTGTGATTCTGAATTATCCTTAATTTGTGGACATGAGTGTATATATGTATATATGGAATATTATTCTCAAATGTATATAGCTAATGTAGTTCCCATTATAATTGTTAAAAGTACACTATTATTCATCTTTATCTCATCATTTTTTTACGTCAAAACATTATTAAGTCATTTACAAGTATAACAAGTTGTGAAATTGTGCGTTGTTACAAATTGCCCTTTTCCTACATACATTGTCTAACTATATTTTTTTAAGTTACTAAATTTTTACGATACAAAAATGTAATGTTGTATTGAAGTAGCTTGAGCTATTTAATTTTAATCATTATTTCTAATTTAAAAGTCTAATACTTTTTATAACTTTCCTGTAAAATTTTACAAAGTTTCTATATTCATATGGTTAGATGGGACATTCATGAAGTCTTTGCAATTGCTGCAATACATAAAAAAATTAAAGCTGTCTAATTTATAAAAAAAGTCGATTAAGTCTTCTTTTTAACCTAACGAACATTTTCCAGTTTGATCTTCTTTCTGCTGAAAATTTGGAAGAAGTTATGTTTGGTACTTAAAAGGAATTTTTATTGAATGAAAATCTCAATCTGTCACGGGATTTCTTCTGATCAATTTTCAAGTATCATTCAACGATTTTAGAAAAAAGGAAAAATTAGAAGTTTTTTAAATTTTTTTATGGTACAAATCTTAATCTTCATTTATATTCAAGACGCCAAGTAATCCCTGAAGTAGCTTTAAATTTCACTAATTACATTAAAACAATTTTTTTTTTAAATTTGTTTCGGTTTTTTTTTTTTTTTTTTTTTTTTTTTTTTTTTTTTTTTTGGTGGCAGAATTCTAATTGGTATCTTTATGAACGATAATTTTAAAAGAACTGTTTTTTCTTTTAATTCAAATAAAATGGAAAACTACGAATAATGATCTACTAATTTATTGTAGATGACATTTAGATCTCTCTGTTTATCTTAAACTTTTTTGTTTTAATCTTTAATTCGATATCCATCCATAAACTCTAAAATTATTATACTATATTTATATATTATATGTTAAACTATTGATATATAAATCACAGGGAGTTAATAAAGTTCTTTTTATTTAATACCTCTATCTACATATTTTAATGTTTTGTTTCAATCTTTAATGTGTTGTATATCAATAAACTGTAAAATTATTATACTATATTTATATATGTTAAACTATCGATATACACTCAAGAGCCAAAACATTATGCAATGACATTTGCAAGCCTACATTTTGCAATGAACTCGCCTGGATGACGTGGAAGGCACGTGATCAGGTGGAAGTGGTATTTAACTGGTATTAAGTGGTTCTATTAATCCATGCCAAGGCGGGTTGAAGCTGTGTTGCGCGCCAAAGGTGGGCCAACTCTTTATTGACAGGTGGTCATAATGTTTTGGCTCTTGAGTGTATATTACTCACAAGGAGTTAGCAAAGTTCTTTTTATTTTATATCTCCATTTATTATTGATCTCTATTTATTTTAGTCTGTTTTATTTTAATCTTTAATGTGTTTTATATCCATAAAAAAAAATTGTTATACTATATTTATGCTAAACTATATGCTAAACTGCCTATCTGACACTCACGAGGAGTTTATAAAGTACTTTTTGTTTTACACGTCTCAGAAGTGAACGAAAAGAGGTGCTGAAATTTTGATACAGTTTGTTATCATTATCAGAGGCCTTTATTAATTATCATTATTACTGTGGACAAAGCAATCTTGGGTTTTAGTATTTGACAAACCTGTTCTCGTTGTCTTGTGGTAACATGCGCAGTGAATGTGCAGGAATGCTTTGGTTTGGGAGTCTGTTGGCATCCATTGAGACATTGTCTTAGAAGCGAGGAGATTTCGGGGTGATAGCATTTCAGTCAATCTGACGAGGTGTATTTTAAATTTTCTCCTAAGTGACACGAAACTACCGTAGATCTATACTTTAAATCTTGTTGGAAATCCCTTTTTTCTTCTGTACTCTCACTACAGCCTGTTACAGTCCAAGGCGGTCTCAACAAGATTCTTCCAACATATCCGATCAGACGCCGCAATCCGCCAATGATAGATTTTTAATGTCTGGAGATTATCCTCTACGCAGTCTATCCATCTTGTGCGATATCTACCTTTTTTTCTGGTACCATCTACATTTGCAAAAGTCACCCTACAGAGTTCATATTTTCATATCCAAAAATATCCATCCAAACCGAAACATTTGATGACTCTGGTAATATTAGATTGCTATATTTTCTATATATTTAATGGTTAAACAAAATTCTCCATCCATCATTTTCTTTAACTGGACCAAGAATGTTTCGAAGTATTTTTTCTTTCAAAAATTAAAAGTCTGTTAGAAATCTATGTTCTCTTATATTCAACCGCCAGTTGGACATTCGTCATATACATTGAGCCCAGAGATGTTAAATAAAGAAAGGAACAAAAATTACTATAATTCTTAGAATATTTATCATTATATCCCTGCTCATTCACACTCGACACTTGTCTCTGATTTATTCCGATTTTCTTTACTTTTAATACTTTCTATAATACTTTCTTCTAATACTTTCTTTACTTATATTTACTTTCTTTACAATCACATTCACATAAAAAAATGTATAGCAGAAAATGGATAGGTGGCACAGTGCGAGATCTCTTAGATCGGTAAGTGAGGGTGCTCATTAAAGTCATTGACTGTGTACAGTTAATATGCAACGTTCCAGTAACACTGAATTAAATGATATTCATTTCCCCTCTTAAAGCTGAAAAACGTTTTGTTAGTTGTTGTTTTTTTATATTAAAAGAAAAATAAAACTAATTGGCACATATGGTATTTCAGAAAATATAAGTGGACAAACGAGAATTATCAGTTAATAATATACTGCTATGAATTATCCTAATTTTTTTTTATTCGAATATAACATGGCGTATAATATATATGCTGGAGTGGATTACAGGCAGCGTATTAAAATAATATGTCTATAATATTTAATAATATGGATAATAGTTAACTATACGTTTTTAACAATACGGATTATCCTCATAAGCTCTATTTTTATATTCATTTTTTTATGATATAAGTATATGCATGTTTATTGCTTTCTGTGAGAAATATTTGGATCAAAAACATTTTTTATGATAAAAAAGACATTCTACTCATGTAAATCAAATGTCGACACAAGAGCTTACATATGATGTCATAATCACCAATGAGTTCCTTTCTTCATACGGAAATGAAATACTCGCCCATTCGCAAGCTAACTTTTGCACATGAGTTATTCCATTGGAACGTGAGTTACGCTAGGAGAGTCAATTATTTATTTAGGCAATTACTCTTTAGAGGCAATTATTTCTTTCGACAATTACCTTTTTTAGGGGCAATTATTTTAATAAGAGAAATAATTATTGTCGTTATTAAAGGCAACTATTTTAAACAATTACTAGTACTTAAAGAGAATTTGGAAATTGAATTTTTTTTATGTTATTATATAGAGGAATCTGTGATTATTAAATAATTATCTTGCCTAAAATATGCACGAACTATTTTTGGAACACAATATATCGATGTTACTAAATGACTTGACAGTAAAGATATAAGATTTGACTATAAAATGAGAAACAAACTTCCATTTTGCGTAATAGTTTTATGGTCCGGTCTGAAACTAAAAGCAACTATTTTAAAAAATTACTGGTACAGAAAGGGCGTTTGGAAATTAAAATTTTTTAAATTTTATTTCTGAGAAAAAATAGAGATAATTAAAAAGTATAGAGAGTAATCTTGTTAATGGATTATTAATAATAATGCTATCTACACTATTGAATGCAATGTAATTGATTATTTATAGTAATACCCTAAGCTTAAAATGTGAACGAACTGTTTTTGGAACACAATATATTGGGGTTACTAAATGACTTGTCAGTAATGATATAAGGCAGTAAAGATTTGACTGCAGAACAAAAGGCAAAATTCCATTTTGCGTAATAGTTTCATGGTCTGGTCTGAAGCCATTCAACTTGCTGGCAGCACAGACAAGATCGTTATTATGATTTACAGAAACAATTCTTTTCGACATAAAATTTCCCCTTCCATCACGGAAAATGCATTTGCGGAAGAGTGAAGAAAAGAATTGGGCAGATGAAAGCCGAGGGCTCCATCTAGGAAATAAAAAAAACCCTGAAGTGAGGGGACAGGGGGAGGTGAGAAGAAGTCTTCTTCGCAAATTGTTCTTCTTACTTCCACTTCCTGTAGGGGAAGTGAGAGGAGCGCTTCCGTTTTTTGAGAACGATACACGAGGGGGCGATGAAGGCGGGGCTTAAATTAAGCAGAAATTGCGGGCGTTCCGAGGTCCTCGCTCAATGTCATCGTTTGGGGCATGGCAATCCTCCACAGGCTAAAATGGAGCTGGGTTGAGGGATTTGTTGCCTGCTGGAATGTAGGCTGTTTCATCGCTGGGAGATCTGTAGAAAGACAAATTTTATGCAATCGATTGGAATAACTTACGCTTATAATGCTTAAATAGCTTAAGAGGTTATTTCATTTAGTCACTATAGTACAATAAACTTATAAGGCTATAGGTCACATTAATTTTCCCTCATTACAAGTATCACCTATGTTAAGAAGCTGTTAACACATCGGATACTATAATGTTTTTCAGTTACGTTATTGATATGGTCACAACCTCTAGAGGATGGCTATTTAAGATCATAATTCTTCTTCTACTATACGTCTTTCTTAAATAGTCAAGTAAATTTTGCTATTGCTTTTCTACCTCACTACATTGGCTTACTTCTTTGAACTTTATAATGCACAAAAAATCAAATTAAAAAAACTAAATTACAAAGATATGTGAAAGTTGTAACTACTTTCATATACCATACTTTCAATTATACAATAGTTTTTCTCGACTCGTGGCTCAATGGCAACATGCACAGCGTTAAGTAGAGCTCACATTCTAATTCATTAACGATTCAATCATTATGCAAATGATTGATTCAATCTCAATACGTATATGACTTAATCGCCAGTGAATGAAGATTGTAACATGGTATGTACATTTAGGGCTTTTTTAATTGTGGAAATGCGAAGTGGTTATCCCTAAAGTCATTTTTCTCATTAACCTTCGTTAGTCTCTTCGTTTAATAAGCAGAGCATATGACCAATGAATGATAAATAAAGTTTAAAAAAAAACATTTGTTTTGTATAGAGCTATAGATGGTTAGTTTGATTCTGGTTGGATGGGGAAACGTTAGAATTATCGCTGGGGATATTCCATCAGTCAGTTGAAGTTGTTCCTGTGGCAATGAGCCAAGTAATTGTTTTCGTCTCATTTAGACCACTGAGTGAACTTTAGAAATATTAAAAAAAAATTTAATCTTTTTCAAAAACTTCTGAAATACATTTAAACACAAGAGTTGACGCATGCAAAAAAAATGTAATTGAATTTTAAGCCCAAACATTTCTTGATCTAATATGTAAGCAATTAAAATTTCAAACTCATTGAATATTAGTGATGACTCTAGCTAATTGAAGTTAGAGGTCTTAAAAATATATATAATGAGCAATGAGTCTTGATTTCAGATGACTGTGGTAATTTCTCTTTGCAATCAGTACAATATGGGTTGCAATTTGAAAAAGGTTAACTACTGGAATTAAAAGATCTTGGAAGAGCTACTTAACATCTGGAGAGCAGCAATACAGTGATAAGATGATATTAGGAGAACTTTATGATATCTTAAAGTAGGCAATTGTCGAGTCATCATTATAACGAAAAGACAGAGTAATTAATTACATGATTTATTTAAAAGATATAGGATTATGTCCCTCTGGTTTGTATGTAAGTTGTTTTTCATGAACCAGTTAAAAAAGGTAAACAGTTTATTATAATCGCTAAATTATTAATTATTTTAATAATTTAGCAATTATAAAAAAAATACTTAAATTACATTGTAACCTTTTTCAAAAAAAAAAAAGATATATCATTTCTGTGCCCAGGAGAGAGGAATATGTATTCTTTAACAGGTACATAATAGCAACCTATCTATCAAATCTGACAGCAGATAAGCAATGTTGTCAATTTTTATATTACTTGCAGTTAATTTGTACTAAGGAAAACAACCTGTCACTCAAATCTCACAGTACATAATCAGTGTCATGCAAAATGAAGCAACATAAAATTAGCTTTTGTCTATTCGACTTTCACATGTCGAAACAATTGCAATTGGGAAATGGACTACACCGTGAGTTACTGCATCGTGATTCATGATTGGCCATGGTTTAAAGAAGTGTCCACTTCAATGATAATTGAGGGAAGCTGACCCCTCGCACTCTTAAAGGATTTTCTTAAAGGGATATTTTCGATGAAGGAGAGGGAGAGTGTTCAGCGACGATTCGACAAGAAGTGTTGTAATTTTCTCTGAAGTGACTCAACAGGCCGGTTGAAGGTAAACATATGTTTACAAACTGCCTGTTTACAAAACGAGCCCTTCTCGGTTTCGTGTATCACGGCGAGGGATAATTAAGGTATGCCGCAGACCTGATGCATTAGATTCGTCGTAGACTCGAGAACTCTAAAAATCTAAGCCCTTGAAGTGAACTCAATATATCTTTATTTAAAAAAAATTTTGTAAATAGAGTTCTATACAGAGTTCTATATATATATAGATAGATAGATATATATACATATACAATACTTGTAAACAAAAGTTAAAGTGTTCCCTTGAACCTGAAAGTGTCCCTGTTCTTGAAGTCGTTATAAGTCTAGTATAGGTCAAGATGTTAAAACACATACACGTTTATAAAATTATTTTAAATTACACGTTTAATAAAAATAAGCATATAAAGGGAGGTTTGGTGAAATGGTTTGCCAAGGATAAACCTGGCGAAAACCTTCTAAGTTGATGTAAGTGCAATTGTATTTCGAAACAATAATGAACCACTTTAATCATCACGCAGCCCAACTCACCGCCGAAGGAGTGAGACCGTCTCTGCGCTTAATTTTTCCGTCAGGGGCGCATCCATTAGAGGAGGGCGCCTGCGAATAATCCCCCGCGCCCTTAATTTCATGCCGGGGACGCGAATTAAATGGGGCTTGAAAGCGAGAAGGACGTTGGGACCGTTAACCTTTCAGCGCCGACCGCGACCCGCATTTATTAATGCTCCTCACACGAGACGGGTCCATTGTGGGGGTTCACTCTGCAGAAGAACGGCTTCCTCTTCGGATTAAACCGGAAGGTGAATTAAAACAGACTTTAAAATTCGACTCTGGAAGACCAGTATAGTAGCACAATGAAATTTTTCTCAAGCAGTGCTTGTTCATAATTATTAGCTGCCTCCAGAATGAAGAAAATATAGGCAAATCTCCTACTATGTATAATCGCTTTTTTTTCCTTTTAAAAAGTCAAGGAATTTTACTTCTAGCAATTGGATTAATATACTGTTCTCCTAGAAGATTAAGTACAGAATACACCACTTCATGTAGCATTTAGTCTTACCACTTGCAGTAGAAGGTACGTCTGCAACATTAAACCTACCAGAAGGGCGGAGGAAGAATCATGACCTCATGAAATCTTTTAGGTGTTACTGCCTTGAATTTCTGTAACATATGGGAGAAAATTAGGCTATTACCAGACTGGTCCAGAATAGCAATTGCCGATTAAAGGCATTCTGTTAAATCAACTATCTACGTATTTTAAAGTACAGTAGTACATGTAATTAGCAGGAATTACATTTATGGCCTGTAGCACACAACCTATCTCATTAAGGATGTTTATCAGGGTGTTTTTTTTTTGCTTAATGTCAGTGGACAAATAATTAAAAATCGAATCCTAAAGTCTGTTTGCTTAATGTCAGTGGATAGTTTACCTGGTGGAGCCGTAGATATTTGTAATGGTTCGGAATCCACTTTAAACCGTAGGTCCCGGTTTAATAGGATCGTTGAGCGTTGCGAGGGTAGTATTACTCCGCGTCCGTAACTTATCTTCAAGCTACACCCCCTCCCCGGGTAGTGCTATGTGAGTAACGTCGGTGCAGCCCTTGCTTATGGCACAAAAAGATAATTGTCTAAGTATTTAGCTGCATTAAAAGAAAAAACCTGAAGTATAATTTTTGCCATGAGTATTAAAATAAAAATAATATTGTATTGGCTTATGTAAATCTGAGAAAAGTTTACATGTTTTTTTTCCCCTCACTATCATCATTACTTGATCCCATCCTAATTTCGATAGTTTTAAAAAGAAATAAACCCAACAATTAACAACTTATTTTTTGAATTGTGACATTCGGACAGATAGAAATAATTAAAATCAGTGGTTATGATGGATTTGCCGAGTTATAATTTGTTTTTCTTAATATTGACGCTTAAAGTCAATTAATTTTGCATAATTGTTTCTATATGTTTAGATTCAGTGTTATTCAGGATAAAATAAAAGATATATTTCACCATACGAGTAAAATATGAGTGAGTTTCTGAAACAATTTTATCACTTAACCCCAAAAAATGTTAAAGATGTCAATCTTAAATATGATTTCGAATAAATTACTCCAGTCTTTTTTCAGTTAACTAAAGCAATAAAAAAATAGTGGCAAAACTTTTCTTTTATTGTAAATTTAAATTATACAACTGAAATCTGCACGGCAAATTTAAATTTATCATGTGTGAACATGATAAGTTGCATACACGCAATCCGACCGTTGACTGGACATCTACTGCTTACTATACTATATTGTATATACCTCACCATCACCTTGCCAGTCAATTTGTGCGGCGAAGTTCCATGGATCGGGCCCACACTCCAGACTTGAATCGTCGTCTTCTGGTAAATCGGCCGCACGAAGTCTTGTTTTTTGTTCAGAGGACTTGAACGTATAGAGGCAAGTAATGACTGAAAACACTATCATACAGGCCACATGTTAACGCGCGCGGATTCAGGCTTGATGGCTCGGCCCGAATCCTTCGTTGCAACTTTTTCAGGCTTCTGCCTGCTTCGTCAAGCTTCCTCCTCCGTGCTCCGTCGGGTGGTAGCTTGGTTCGACCCATATCACTTTATTTGCTTGCTGCGCTAATGGACAATGTTTACATTAGTTAAACAATGTTTACATTTGCCCAATGTTGTATCCCTTACTCATTGTCCTTTGTAAACTATAGTTAACAATTTATTTGCTTTCTGCGCTAATGGACAATGTTTACATTAGTTAAACAATGTTTACATTTGCCCAATGTTGTGACCCTTATTCATTGTCCTTTGTCAACAATAGTTAACACTTTATTTGCTTGCTGCACTTTTTGGATTGTGCCACGAGCCCGTAACCGGACAAAATCATGTTCACACATGACAATAAATAACTCAAAACAAACAAAAACATATTTAATATTTATTAATTTTTATACTTTCATATATATTAAAATATTTATACATATAATTTTAAAAAAAATATTTTAATATATTTATTGAATAATTATTTTTAAAATCAAAAGAAAGGGAACCAAGTCATAAAACATGAAATTTAACAACAAATTTAAACCTTAAATAATGATGAGAATTTCTTATCAACGAAAAATAATTAAACAAATTTAAATTAATATATTTAATTTTAAATTTAATAAGACAATTAACGCTCTGAAAGAATAAATAAATGAATCACATTTATTTATTACAGTATGCAATATTTGGCTTATTTTCAATTTTCTCAATTTTTTTCAATTAAGTCTGAATGTTTTGTATGATTGCCTGACTTATATGAATAAACTTGTTTTGACCAAAATAAATCAATTCATTCCACTTATATTAATTAATTATTGAAAGAGTAATTTGGGTTAATTACAATTTATAGACTATGCGTCATTGCTTTTTGTGATTGGAGAGTTACTGAAAACCGTCACCTGCTACTCTCTCTATATGGGCGTTTGTTCTTGTTCGCTGTGTTTTGGCGACGTTTGGCGCCGATTTGATACATTACTATTGCTTCGGATTTCGGCAAAAAGGATGTGATTTATAAAGAACCAGTGGCGAATAAAAATGCTGTATCCCATTTTTCATATGTTTCCTGATGCATTGTGTGTTTGTAAATAGAGTGTGAAGTAAGGAATAAATATATTGCGAATTATTGGCTTTCATATGGAATCTCTAAATCGTAGTGAACAACATTCTGTTAAATTACACTCTTAGACAAGAAATACTCTCAATAGCATAAGAATCAGAAGTTCTATATTTAAAAATTAGTTAAGAATTTAAAAATTATTTGAAAGTTTATTTCAAGATATACAGTAATATATATTATATGAAGTCGGCCTGAATGGACGAGTGGCTAGCGCTCTGGCACTCCGTTACACGGGTTTCGGGTTCGAGTCCAGGCGGTGCCATGGATGTTTGTAGTGGTTCGGAATCCACTTTAAACCGTAGGTACCGGTCTAATAGGATCGTAGAGCGTTGCAGGGGAATTGTTACTCCGCGTACGTGGCTTATCTTCAAGTTACACGCGCCCCCAGGGTAATGCAAAGTGAATAACGTCTGTGCAGAGCTTGCGTTAAGACATACAAGACTTAAGTGTTTACCAGCTGCATTAGAAAAAAAATATATTATATGAAGTATGGTATGATAATGTTAAGCTTATATTATACTAACAAAAGATTATGAAAAAATTCTTCTTTTTACAAAACCGATTGTTAATTCTAACCTTTAAAAGACAAAATAATTAGCAAATAAATATTTTTAAATAAAACAAAGAGCAAAAGAAAAAAAATAATAATTTCAAATAGTATAGCACCCACAACAATCATCAAGTTAGTAAATTTGCCCCTTATTAGAATCGTACTAAAAAGGTTCAAATGTGTGAATTTTGGAATCACTGAGATATTATTCCTAAAAGTTATTTTCTCAGTTTATGGAACTCCAGTCCTTAAGATTAATCCCCGTGAAATAAAACACACATACATACGATTGATATGAAGATTCAATTTTAATAGTTCAGACTGCGTATTAAGATAATTTAAAACAGGAGTAGAATTATTTCCTGTTATTTTTTATACTTATTCTAAGTTTTTTATGGCGTAAATATTTGATAACAGTCTAATTTATAATAAATTTAATTATATGTATTAAAAGATATAATATGCTTTTTATAAAGACATTTCTGTCTTAGTCATGTTGCATAAATAAAGGGTTTTTTTGTGCTACAAACAACTGAAATACGCGCATGAACTGCTATACTATTTTGTATTTAATTTGGTATTATTACAAAAAATATAAGGCTGAAATTTATTCTAAATTCTTAGATGTAAAGAAAAATTCATTAGAATAATTTTTTATATATGACAATCAGAAAGTAATGAGAATGGTTTAATGCAACGAAGTTTTTAAAAAATTCCAACGTGAATTCGAAAGTAATATTTGCCGAACTAACCTTTTCAAAACTAATTATCCATTTTCCGACATTTGAATTCAACCGTGGAATTTCTATTCTTCTTTCACTTACAACTCGGCCTACGAAAGAAATTAAAAACAAGAAATCCTTTCAAAAACTTTTTGAAATAAAAACTTCCACTTCTTCTTCAACGCTGAATATCAGAAGGTATAATTAGAAAGTATCTGAAAAGTTACGGAACAAAATTAAACACCAATCAAATATTCGGTGTCATTTTCTTGAAGCAAGAAGAAAAAAAATAATAAAATGGCTAAAAACTTTCTAAAAGAAAAATGGCTGTAAAAGATTCTGAATTTGTTTGAATGAGTTTCTAAAAATGCACGCTCGGTTGGTTTTTACATTTCAGTGAATCCATATCACGGTAACCGCAATCGAGTAATTATTAACCGACTGAATTTTAATCAGAAATAAAACAAAAAAATGGAAGCTTTCTGATCTTTTTATAAAATCGCCTTTTCGAATTGAGTTGCCATTTTTTTTTTGCGCACTGATGAAATGTAAGAAATTATGGTAATGCAAAAAAATGAAACAAAAAAACACTTTCTTGCCATTTTTTTTTTTTTTCATTTCTAGTCTTTTAATACCCTCAATAATTTTCAATTGCTGTATTTATTACTGGTTCTTGAAGGAAACCCAAAAGCTGATAGCTGTGTCCATAAATCTAGACATTTTTTGGGTTTTTTTTCTATGGAGTGATTGGACAAGAGTAATAGCCGACATTCATTTTAGCGCCGTTAAAATTCGCTAAGCTGGAAGATGAAGAGGAAGAAAAAAGAAGAACTTTCTAAAGCACATGAGTGGTTGGTGGTAGAATACGTTACACCATGTTTAAAATGGGGTGAAAAAAGTGTGATATCTAGCCATTGCCAATAACTCATTGGAGATAACTGCCAGCAAAGGCTAATCTTAAAGCTGAACTGTAATCTTGGTTTTTGAGAAGAATATAAATAAGCCAGCATGCCTGGGCTAATGAATGTTCTTTTCTTAAAAAGAGAAAGTCCTCTTTTTTAAAAAGGGGGTGTCGTTATTGCATAAAAATAGGAGTTTATCAAGGAATTGCGGAAGATATTACCTCGGCTGTTAAGAACAGGAGTTGATCATCGATGAAAAATAGTTTTGTCGGTTGAATTACTTAATTTATTCCCCCTTTTTAAAATTTTATTACAAAATCTTCCCATTTTTTTAAGAATATAATATTCTAAGCAAGAAATAGTTCATAGATTTTTTAATTTAATAGGAGACTACCAGAAGGGGTGTTGCTTAAGAACATATGGACATGAGAAAAGTTATGCGATTGACTTTATAATTAGTTTGTAATTATGTACAGTGCAAAATTGCTTAATGCATTGAATTTAATATGAAAAATGCCCTTGTTATTTTAGATACATATAAGACATTGTATAAGACACCACGATTTGAAGAATATATGGCGATAAACTGGCCAATTTTGATAATAGATGAGACGATTTACGAAACATTTAGCAAATAATTAAAAAAATGAATGAATTTTTGAATATGTAGTAAAGGGGCCTGATGGCCGAGTGGCTAGCGCTCCGGTGTTCGGTACCACATGTTTCGGTTTCGAGTCCTGGCGGTGCTATGAATGTTTGTAGTGGTTTGGAATCCACTGTAAACCGTAGGTCCTGGTCTAATAGGATCGTAGAGTGTTGTGGGAGGTAGTGTTACTCGCGTCTGTTGCCTATCTACACGTGGCCCTTGGGTAGTGCTAAATGTGTAACTGCGGTACATCCCTAGTTTATGACATAAAAATTAACTGTTTCTATATTGCCAGCTCCATTACAACAACAACAATTATCTTTTTTGAATTACATTGGCTTGGTGGATAGTGGGTTGGTTTTATTAAGCTAGTGAAACACTGTTCGAACCCAAACAAGCAAATCAAAACCGAACGCTGACGCGTTTATATCAAAGATAGACACATTAAATTGCGAGACAATAAGCCTTTTCATTAACTTATAGGAGGTCATTTCCATTAATTTACTTATGCCATCCTCGTGGTGCACTTATTTTAAACGCGTGCACCACGTGCACAATAACTATTACTTGAGAGCTTTTGTTGAATTAATACTGCTTATCAGGTTCGAAACCCTTCTTCACTTCTTTCAAAAACGAATGCACTATCCACATGCCATTATCCATTATAGAAATTTTTCATAGAAATGAAAGATATCACAGGTAGAGGAAGTTGAGGTCAACCGTTTAAAAGGGTATAAAATAGATATATTTATTACAATAAATTTTAGATTGATTATAGATTTTTAAGGAAAAATTATATATATATATACACTGAAGTGACAAAAGTCATGGGATAGCAATATGCAAATTTTCAGATGGCAGTAGCATCGCGTAGAACAGGTGTAAATGCGCAGTGCTTTCGCAGCGCTTTCATTTCTGTTCAAGTTATTCATGTGAAGAGGTTTTGACGTGATGATGACCGCACGACGGGAATTAACAGACTTTGAACGCGGAATGTTAGTTGGAGCTAGACGCATGGGTCATGCCATTTCGGAAATCGTTAGGGAATTCAACATTCCCAGATCCACTGTGTCAAGAGTGTGCCGAGAGTATGAAATTTCAGGCATAATATCCCACCATGGACAGCGCAGTGGTCGACCGCCTGCACTTAACGACCGAGACCGGCGACGTCTGCAAAGAGTCGTAAATTCTAACAGACCAGCAACACTGCGTCAAATAACCGCAGAAATCAATGTGGGACGTACAAGGGACTTGTCTGTTAGAACTGTGCGGAGAAATTTGGCTTTCTTGGGTTATTCCAGCAGAAGACCGACTCGAGTGCCTTTACTGACAGAACGACATCGCTTGCAGCGACTCTCGTGGGCACGTGAGCATATCGGTTGGTGAATGGAAAACCGTGGCCTGGCCCGATGAGTCACGATTTCAGTTGGTAAGAGCGGATGGTAGGGTTCGAGTGTGGCGCAGACCCCACGAAGCCATGGACCCAAACTGTCAGCAACGCACTGTTCAAGCTGGTGGTGGCTCCGTAATGGTGTGGGCTGTTTTTTCATGGCATGGACTTAGTCCTCTGGTGCGACTGTACCGAACATTGACTGGAAATGCTTATGTTCAGCTACGTGGAGATCACTTGCAGCCATTCATGGACTTCATGTACCCAAACAACGATGGGATTTTTATGGATGACAATGCGCCACGTCACCAGGCCACAACTGTTCGCGATTGGTTTGAAGAACATTCTGGACAATTCCAACGAATGATCTGGCCACCTAGATCGCCCGACATGAATCCCATCGAGCATTTATGGGACATCATCGAAACGTCTGTTCGTGCCCAAAATCCTGCACCATCACCGCTTTCATAATTATGGACTTCTATCAAGACAGCATGGCTGAATATTCCTGCAGAAGACTTCCAACGACTTGTTGAGTCCATGCCACGTCGAGTTGCTGCACTTCGCCGGGCGAAAGGAGGGCCGACACGATATTAAGGGGTATCCCATGACTTTTGTCACTTCAGTGTATATATATAATTTTTCCTTAAAAATCTATAATCAATCTAAAATTTATTGTAATAAATATATCTATTTTATACCCTTTTAAACGGTTGACCTCAACTTCCTCTACCTGGGATATATATATATATCTGTATATGTAGGATTTGTTTGATTTATTAATAAGCAGGTGGTAGCACACTATTCGTATGTTTTGTCGGACAATTGGGTGCTCCGTCGAGGGGGTTTTGAGCTGTGAACTACGAAGTTAAAGGAAGGAGAAATACTTTTTTTTTTTTAATTATAGAACCTTTTTTTTTTTAGCACATAAGAACATTTATTTGCCATAAATATCCAATATTAATGTCTTTGTGATTATTAATCATAGTTCCATGGTATTTAAATTGTTGAACCCACTCAAAGATAAAATTATTAATTTTTTAAAGAAGATTTCTTTTTACATATAATATAAACTATATTTATGTATGATACTAAGTTTTTACGATAAAAAAAATAAAACACTGCTTTGTAGTAGCTATTTATTTTTTCTCATTACTTCTAATTTAAAATTCTAATACTTTTATAACTTCCTTGTGAAATTCAACAAAGTTTCTATGTTCAAATGCTGAGTAGAGACATTAATGAAGCCTTTAAAATTGCTGCATTATATAAAAAAAAATAAATCTGTCTAATTTAAAAAAGTCGATAAAGTCTTCTTTTTAACCTGATGAACATTTTCTAGTTTGATCTTATTTCTACTGAAAATTTGGAAGAAGTTAGGCTTGGTACTTAAAAGGAATTTTTATTGAATGGAATCTAGGTAATTTTTCCAAACTTCCTGGTGCTTACTTGACAGCGGGTCCTATTATCTGCACTGTTATTGATGAAAAATATCAGCAAATGGGGGAAATCGTCTGTTATTCTTTAATTGTAATACAGTCCGTGCTTGGGCACGACAATTTCGCACGATCGCATATTCTTCGTTCAGTACCAAAGTTTTCACAGTTGTATTTTTGTAATGAGGAAGTTATCAGCCAATGTTTACAGCCGGAATGGACAACCAATCCCCCGACCTCACCCTATGTGAATTTTGTCTGGGAGGGTACATTAAATCTGTTGAGGATGCCGGTTGCATTTAAAACCTAGGTTTCTACAAAGAGAACATAAGGCAAACTGTTACAAACATCCAATTTGACAGATTACGCGTGTCAGTAAAGTACGCCCTACACCAAATGCAATATCTTGTATACTGGAAAGTTCAGCACATTGAAAATATGTCACGTAACCCAGGAGACCCTAATGTTGATTAATAAAAGATTATTTTCCTTGCGTTTCATATTGTTGTTATTCATTTCTGTTTGCGCTTTCTTTATTATTCGAACATTATTGTGAAACTTGATGTAATAAATTTTCTGTGCATTAAATATGATTATTGACTATGTTTCCTTTCTGACACCTCCAAAATCAAGTCTGAAATAGGAAATTTGAAAAATCTACTTATGATGGGTAAATTTCACGATGCGTACATGACAGCAGCGCTATATCTCCTCCTATTGGCTGCTTTCGTTATTTTTTGGCTGAATTCATCTTCCACACTCTCTACATGAAATTTGGTTTTGGTTTTTGTTCATTAGTTTTAGCTTCAGATATCTCCCTACAGGAAAAGTTATTTTATGTCCACCCTATATTATAAACATACAATTGAATCAATAAATACTTGTAAAATAAATTTACTCTTCACAGATTTCGTGTGAATCAATTTTTCTGAATTGGTTAGAAAGCGATTGTAATAAATCAAACTGACGCCAATTGGCGCCAAAGAACGTTGACAATAACAGAAAAAGCGGCAGAAGATATTACTCAAAAGGACATTTCTTTATTCACAGTTTCAATTCTAGCCAAATTTATTGCATCTTTTACTTTTTTTTCCCTGTGTTATGACAACTGATCATGATTTCACCTTTTTTTTTCATGTTTATCTGAGTTTTGTATTGATTGACCGATTTGTTTTACACTAACCAATTGCAGTTGTTAGCGTTCGGGAATCTATAATAATCTGAAAGTTAAATTTTATGTTACTAGGTTAATATTATATTTATCTAAACTTTTAATATGTTTTTTACACTGGTGCGCAAAAGTTAAGCATTATTGGAGAAAACCGTAAAGAGTGTAAAACTAATGAGAGTAAAACAGTGGTTATAAAACAATGCAAAAAATAATAACAACCACTTTTATTATCCAAAGTGTCAATTTGAATAAAAACTAGACATAAGAAAAGTTTATATTTTAATGAATAGCAATTGAAAGAAATATAGACACATGCAGTTCAATAAGTTGTGGGGTCACCCCTGGTAGCCAGGTATGAAATAAAAAGGTCACGCTAGAGTTTAATAAGGTGTTTGGCACATTGGTAAACCTGCATAAAATAAAAGAATGACACGAGTTTAATAAGGTGGGTGTCATCTCTGAAAGTCAAATTTGAGGCACAACGGTTTCCTATACTTATTCTATCATTGGGATGGATTGTAGAACCATTAAAGATTTATGGAGAGAGGCACGTTATGGAGAGCTCTTCAGTGTTCTGTAACGGAGCTAGGTGGGTGCGCAAGGACAGTAAATTGTCTTCTGAGAATATCCCACACATACTCGATAGGATTCGGATAATGTGAGTAAGCAGTCCCCGTCATTTTCTAGTTAAAGACAATGCAAAAACAAGGCGATCAAGGACATACAATGGCAAGGTGATAAAGGACATACAATGGCAAGTTGTATTATCATGCATGGCAATCAATAGCACCTCTTAACAGTAACTCTAAATCTCTTAATAGTAGGGATGAACAGCACCTTTTAACTGGAGAACATAAAGGCTCAAGAACTCCGTCACTGTATATTTTAGCAAACACAAACTCAAAGATATGGACGTCTGTGAGACCATGCAGGAGGAAGCCTTCCAACATCTTGGCACCACTTGGCGGAAAATAATACCTTTCCCGGTTTCTTCCGGATGAAAACGAGTTCAACGTTCTCCCCAAATCGTCATCCTACGAAAATCAGTTTTCCACCTAAACCGGGAATAGTCACTTAACATTACATTGGCTGACCGTCCCAAATTCCAATTTTGAATTCAAAAACTCCAGTTTAAACGAGCACACATGGTCAGACGTGAGAACAAACTGCTGGTCACCTGGCATAAAGATCAGCCTGGTTGAGTGACATGTGCGCAGTTTGTCTGAAAACTCCTACTCATTTTGCGGCTTCATAACAATAATTCCACACTTCCTACAGATTTCATAAATTTCGTTATCAAATGATGTAAGCATTACTTGTGTATAGAATATTAATGATGTGGAAAACCCCACTTTATATTGAAAGAATTCTTCTATATAAAAATTGTCTTGTTAGTTTTAATCATGACATTCGTCCGGTAATCTTTTCATGCAACATTATAGCTTTTTTATGTGCTGTGTACTTTGTGTTAGTTTCATTAAAATTAGTATAAGCTTTCACTTTATCGCATCTTGTTCTTCATTCCATAAAATATATGGAATTGTTTTCCGGAAAGAATTTTTTCTTTCTCTTGGCCGCTTTCAACCAGTCTAAACGGCTTTTTCTTATAAATTATCTTTCACGACCGATTGGTTTATTTATTTTTTATTTTTTTAATGAGCATTTTTTTTTAAATTCTTAAAAAAATTTTTACATAATATTTACTTCAAATTCTTTCATGGGTTTGTAATTATAGATAATTAAATAATGTAAAATGGTTCAATACGATCGTGCGGTTAAAATAAAGAAAATTTTATTTCTAATCGAAAATGAGATTTTAGGAAGAAAGAAATTCGTTCTTAATTCTAAAATTTTAAGAAGTGTTTTGTCTTTTCACTAAATTCATTCATTTCATTATATATATATATATATATATATATATATATATATTCTGTATTAAAAACAACTTATGAAATAGGTAAAAGTGGCATCTGATTCTTAGCTAAAAATGACGAAAATAATTGGGGGTTTTCACGAAACTGGCTGTAAATTATTACTTTTAAAAGCAAAATAATTGGAAGATAAATAATTTTTAATAAAAATAAATAGCAAACAATAAAAAGTTTAATTTCAAATAGTATATCACCCGCAACAATCTTCAAGTTAGGGCAATAAGATAATAATTCAATTTCTACTAAATTTCTACTCATGGAATCACTGAAATATGATACCTAAAAGTTATTTTCTTCGTTTATGGAATCGCAATATAAATTATTAGAATAATCTAAAATTTATTATCTAAAACATTATACGCATTAACATAAATTACGTAAAAAATATATACGACAAAGAATCATTTGGATAAATCCTATTAAAATCAAAACCCACAAACACACACAATTTTTAAAAAACTAAAATTATATGAAGATTAAACTTTAAAAGTTAAGTATGCGCATTATGGTAATTTAAAACAAGCGGACTCTTATTTTCTGTTATTTTTTAATACTTATTCTATGTACTTTGCGTTTCAGTGCTGTAAATATTTGATAACACTGTTATTTTTGACAAATTTAATTATTTGTTGGAAAAAATATGTTATGTTTTAATACAGATTTTCATTTTGCGCAAATAATACTTTTTTCTGCAAATACATAAATAATGCATAATGCTACTTAAACTACGTAAATAATGTTTTTTTTTCTACTTTAAACAATAGAAATACATGCATGAACTCCCATATCATTTTGAATTTAATTTGCTATTATTACCAAAATATATAAAGCTAAGGTTTATTCTAAATTCGTTGACGTAAGGAAAAATGAGCTAGAATAATTTTTTATAATACAATCAGAAAGCAAAGAAAATGGTTTATTACAGTGAAATTTAAAAAAACAATTCGAACGTGAATTCGAAAGTAATATCTACCGAACTAACTTTTACAAAACAAATTATCTATTTTCCGACTTCTGTATTCAAGCATA
>BPLQ01007269.1:0-24202 GCA_021605075.1 Caerostris darwini | reverse complement strand
GAACGACATCTCTTGCAGCGACTCGTGGGCACGTGAGCATATCGGTTGGTCCCTAGATGAATGGAAAACCGTGGCCTGGTCCGATGAGTCACGATTTCAGTTGGTAAGAGCTGATGGTAGGGTTCGAGTGTGGCGCAGACCCCACGAAGCCATGGACCCAAACTATCAGCAAGGCACTGTTCAAGCTGGTGGTGGCTCCATAATGGTGCGGGCTGTTTTTTCATGGCATGGACTTGGTCCTCTGGTGCCACTGGACCGAACATTGACTGGAAATGCTTATGTTCAGCTACTTGGAGATCACTTGCAGCCATTCATGGACTTCATGTACCCAAACAACGATGGGATTTTTATGGATGACAATGCGCCATGTCACCGGGCCAAAACTGTTCGCGATTGGTTTGAAGAACATTCTGGACAATTCCAACGAATGATCTGGCCGCCTAGATCGCCCGACATGAATCCGATCGAGCATTTATGGGACATCATCGAGAGGTCTGTTCGTGCCCAAAATCCTGCACCATCAACGCTTTCACAATTATGGACGTCTATCGAGACTGTATGGCTCAATATTCCTGCAGAAGACTTCCAACGACTTGTTGAGTCCATGCCACGTCGAGTTGCTGCACTTCGTCGGGCGAAAGGAGGGCTGACACGATATTAAGAGGTATCCCATGACTTTTGTCACTTCAGTGTAAGGACAAGTATTGAAATTATAGCTAACAGGAATTTTTTTGCACATTAATAATTTCAATGCTTTTATATTATTAAATAAAAGCTTTGCTATTTTTGTAATGCTAATTTTTGTATTTCGGCACTGCCTTCCAGGAGGACTTTTAAGGGGGACTACAACGCATTTGCGTATCGTATGGGAGAAATGCCGGAAAACTCCCATTAGGTAGAAAATAATTCCGATAGATTAGTACGTCGTATACTTACAGTGATAAATTATAGTATAGTTACATTATTAATTAGAATATATAGTTTGTACATGCGTATAGTTAAATGATAAATTAGTACGTACAGTACGTATATACGAATAGTTACGATGATAGATTAGTGTGTATAGTACGCACTTGATTAGTACGTGCAATTACAGTGATAGATTAGTACGTATAGTACGCACGAGATAGATTACTGGCTATAGCTTAATAAATTCGTAAAAAATAAAAGATTTACTTGTTTATTACAGAATTATTTCAATACACATAAAGACAAGCATTGAATTTATAGCTAACAAGAGGTTTTTTCAAACATTAATACTTTGAAAGCTTTCATTTAATTAAATAAAAGAATCTCAATTTTTATAATTCTAATATAAGCAACTTTTAAATTACCAAGGCTACTCTAGTGATTAAAAATGTTAGAAGGGGTGTGGTAAAAATGTTCTCCGTTTTTGGCGGTGTTCTGAAAGAGAACACAGAAAATTTTCATTCTTTTACTAATTGAAAGCGTTAATTGAAACGCCACTTTTCAAAACAACTGTTATTTTTCATTTTCAAAACATGATAAACAGACGAAATTAAAAAAACAAACGTCTAGTACGGAATTAACTTTTTATAAAAACATGCTCTTAAGTATTATTTATGTATAATGACGAACCCGAAAAACACAAAAATAAAGAAATCACAAAACATCAGTTCATCAGCATATTTAAGTAGTTCTCCGCTTTCTTTTGTAGAAATTTACATTTCTAGCTGATAGGAGGGAAATTTCATTCAATTAGAATGAAAAAAAAAACAATGCATGAAATTCAACCCTCGTTCGATTTCTCCGTCAAGCACATAATTAAAAGAAAGGAGCTGATTAAACACAAAAGGAATTCTCTTAATTAAATGATGTAGAAATCGTACAAATGCCAAAAGATTTCATTTCAGTAGTTTCTCTGTAACAGACGAGTGTCTTATATTTTTTTTTATTAACTCACGCGTAAATCAGGAAATTCCAACTTAAATCCAGTTTAATATAAAATACTTTTTTTTCTTATCCAACTTGGAGCATGTTTGTGATGGAGCAGCAGTAGTTACAGGTTACAGTTAGTTACTCACAATTAGTTAGTTACGCATAGTTACAGTCATAGCAGTCAATAGAAATCTGACTTAGATCCAAGTTGCTGAAGAAGTAGGGTAGTACGGTTTTGAGCAGTGAGGATTAAACGAGGATTTTTAGAGGGAACAATCCCGCATTTGCGTATCGCATGAAAGAAAATCCGTAAAACTCTCACCAGGTAGAAACCAGTAGACCATTCCGATAGATTAGCACGTCGTATAGTTACAGTACTAGATAGTACGTATAGTACACATGTGCTAGATTATTACGCATACTTCGTACATATGTATAGTTACAGTGTTAGATTAGTACGTATAATATGCATGTGATAGATTAGTACGTATAGAACCCGCTTGATACATTAGTTTGTATAGTAAGTACATACGTATAGTTATAGTAATAGATTAGTACATATAGTAAGCGCGTGATAGATTAATACAATGGTTTAATAAATTTGCGAAGAGAAAAAAATTAAATGGTTTATTATAGATTTATTTCAATATACACTCAAGAGCCAAAACATTATGACCACCTGTCAATAACGAGTTAGCCCACCGTTGGCGCGCAACACTGCTTCAAACCGCCTTGGCATGGATTAATACCACCACTTAATACCAGCTAAATACCACTTCCACCCGATCACGTGCCTTCCACGTCATCCAAGCGAGTTCATTGCAAAATGTAGGGGTGGCCATAATGTTTTGGCTCTTGAGTTTATATAAAGACAAGCATTGAAATTATAGCTAACAAGAATTTTTGTGCATATTAATATTTTGCATGTTTTTATATTATCAAATAAAAGCCTTGGTATTTTTATAATGCTAATAAAAAACAACTTCAAAATTCTAGTGATTAAAAAGATTTAGGTGGCGTGGCAGAAATTCTTTCCGTTTGGGGGTGAAGGGGGAAGTGCTAAAAGACTGCTGTATGCAATTTACAGAAAATTTTCCTTCTTTCAATAATTGAAATACCATTTTTCAAATCAACTGTTATTTTTCATTTTCAAAATCTGATAAACAGACGAAATTTAAAAAAAAAAACTCCAGTTCAGAATTAACTTTTTACAAAAACACACACAGAAGTATTGTTTATGTATAATTGCGATCCCAAAAACACAAAAATAACGAAATCACAAAACATCAGTTCATCAGCATATTTAAGTACTTCTCCGCTTTCTTTTGTGAAACTATACATTTCTAACTGACAGATTGTTAAAAAAAAAAAAAAAAAAAAAAAACTACGCACGCAATTCAACCCCGTTCGATTTCTCCGTCGCGAGAATAATTAAAAGAAAGGAGCTAATTAAACAGCAAAGGAACTCTCTTAATTAAATGCCGGAGAAATCGAACAAACTCCTAACGTTTTCATTGCAATTGTTTCTCAGTAATAAACGAGTCTCTGATATATTTTTTTCCGGTTGTCCTTGTTAACTTAAGCTTAAATCAGGAAATTTCAACTTAAATCCGGTTTTAATAAGGCATGCTATTTTTTTTATCCCAGTTTTATTCAGCAACATCTATAGGAAGGCTCACATGTGGTCTCACGGAAGTAGGGAAAAGTGGAAAGCTTCTGTTGTATTGGTGCACCCGTAGATAGAAGTCTGACTGGGTCCGTGTCTCTGAAGAAGGAGGGCAGTACCTTCCCGGAGGACTTTTGGAGGGAACTTCCTCGCATTTGCGTATTATATGGAAGTAAACCATTAAAACTCCCACCAGGTAGACACCATCAGACCAGTCCGATAGATTAATACGTCGTACAGTACTAGATAATTCGTATAGTACGCATTTGAAATATTAGTACATATAGTATGCACGTGATAAATTAATATCTTTAGTACGTATTAGTACGCAAAATTACACGTTAAGTCCAGTACTTAGAGACCAGTTCGACTAATCAGGCAAGATGCTGAACATCGCAAACGCCATTGCTAAAATCTTTTAGATTAAAAGAGCTTAATTTCTTATCCCACTTGGTAGACAGGCAACATCTGCAGTAAGTCCATGAATCCGAGGTCTCCTGGAAGGAGGGAAAGGGGGCACCTTCTGTTGTAATGGAGCATCCGTAGTTAGAAGTCTGATTGGCTCCGAATAGCTGAACTCCAGGAGGACTTTTAGGGGGATCTACCCGCATTTGTATATCGTATGGGAGAAAATCCGGAAAACTCCCACTAGATAGAAACCATTACACCAGTTCGATAGATTTGTACATCGTATAGTTACAGTACTCGATAGTACGCACAGTTACAAGTTAGTACTGGATCATTCGTATAATACGCATTTGAAATATTAGTACGTTTACTTACAGTACTAGATAGTACGTATAGTAAGCACGTGATAGATAAGTACGTATAGTACATACATATCTATAGTTACAGTGATAGATTAGTACTTATAGTTACAGGTAGAGGTAACCCAGTACGTATAGGCAAGTCCGACTAAAGACGGAAGATTCTTTGCATCACAAACGCCCTCGAGTTTCCCCGTTTTTGAAACAGCTTTTAAATCTACAACAAATCGCTAGCTGATTGAACTTCAGCCCTAATACTCACCGGTGGCACATGTTGCCACTGTGCCACGAGTCTTGCACCTATGCTTGTAAATGCTTCATTACATTCTCGAAAAGTGAAGGATTTGTATGTTTATTATAGACTTATATGGGCCTGAATGACCGAGTGGCTAGCGCTCTGGCGCTCGGTAATACAGGTTTCGGGTTCGAGCCCCGGCGGTGCCATGGTTGTTTGTAGTGGTTCGGAATTAACTTAAAACTGTAAGTCCCGGTCTAATTGGATCGTAGAGCGTTGCGGGGGCATTGTGACTCCGCGTCCGTGGCTTAGCTTCAAGTGACACGCGCCCCCTGGGTAATGCAAAGTGAGTACGTGTGTGCAGCGCTTGCCTTAAGGCATCCAAGACCAAGCAGTCTAAGTGTTTGCTAGCTGCATTAGAAAGAAAAAAAATTATAGACTTATTTCAATACACATAAATTCTTTATAGCTTACAAGAATTTGTATTAAAATTATAGCTTACAAAAAAAATTTTGCACCTGAATATTTTGAATGCTTTCCTCTTATCAAATATAAAAATTTGCTGTTTTTAGAATGCTAATATATAACAACTTCAAAATTACTAGGTCTGCTCTAGTAATTGAAAAGATTGGAGTGGGCGTGGTTGTGGTATAGTATAGTAGTAGTAGTCCTGTTAGAACGGGACCTACAGTTTAAAGTGGAAATAAACACTACTATGCGTTTTCTCTTGATATGGATTTGCTTTGGTTTGTTGCTGTACTGTCATTTTGGGCACACATTAGGCAAATTACACCGGAACCTACAGTTTAAAGCGGATAAGCGGTTTAAGCGGTTCACTAACAAACATCCATGCCTCCGCCCTGTTTCGAACCTGAAGCCTTTGTTAACAAAGCCAAACCAAATGGTTATCAGGGCTCCTGGATGTGGAAATTTAATCTGTAGGCCGGAGAATTCTTAGATACGAGATATAACAAACATTCACAGCACAGCCAGGACACGAACTCGAAACCTGTGGCACTGATTGCCATAGCGAGAACAACAACTACGATATTTATATTCAAAATAGTCTATATTTGACTTCTACCGCATTAGGTAACACCACAATTAATTTTTATACAGTCCCTTGCAGCAGATTTGTATACATTTTCTGGGGTTTTTTTCGCTCTTTTTAAACATGCTTGATTTTTATACTCAATCTACTAGCCTAAAGCAATTTTTGCTAAAGCATAATTCACACAACGAATAAGTTGTTCACGAAAGGGAAAATAAAGGGGGAAAAAACATCAAGTCAAAGAAGGGTAGGGAAAAAAAACCATCGCGCCAATTTAGATGCCAAGTATCTTTTTCTGCGCCGCCTTTGTGAGAGTGAAAAAATGTTTCGCGCCCTTGGCTACTATTCGTTGAACAACTTCATTTACGGGGGTGGAAAATGATTTTTACTGCGATTATTATGTAGAATAAATTATCTTTGGGCCCTTCGTGCCTCATAATCAAAAGAACTGACATTCGACACTCGAATCGAGAAATGGGAGAAAAATAATAATGATGGTGATGATAAATTTACCAAAATGAAAAATTGACTTGCTCAAAAAGGGCAGAAAGGCTCGTCTAACGAAATATTTGCTGTTGAAAAATGTGTTCAAAATAATGGAGGAGAAAATTTCGAATGCGGTTTTATTGTTGTTCTGATTAGAATCTGGGCGTGAAGCAGTGTTTTTTTTTTATTAATTTCTAAAAGTTAAAAAAATAATTGCTTCTGTATTTAATGGTACTGCTCTTTTAAAGCCGGTTCGTAATGATGATAATAATAGTTATTTTTAAAAGTAAAAAGTTTCTTACTTTTGTTGAAAACTTGATAAGATTTTTTAAAGATTTTTGCCCATTTGGTAGAAATTGTAACATAAGGATTAGAATGCTAATTGTCCGAGTGTCTAGAGCTCTGGTACTTGGTGCCACAGGTTTCAGATTCAAGTCCCGGCGGTGTCATGGATGCTTGTAATGATTCAGAATAAACTTTAAGCCGTAGCTCCAGTCTCATATGACTGTAGAGCATCACACAGCCCAATCAGATTTCTCACCCACATCATTCCAAAACTGTAAAGGAGCAACTCAGCTCTAAGCACTGCAATGTGGTGTAGTGTAATAGTAGTAGTCGTGTTAGAACGGGACCTATACTTTAAAGTGGAACTAAACGCTACTATGTGTTTTCTCTTGATATGGAATTTGCTTGATTTGTCGCTATACGGTCATTTTGTGCACACATTAGGCTAATCAGACCGGAACCTACAGTTTAACTTGGATTCCCAACCCCTAACAAACATCCGTGCCACCACCCTATTTCGAACCTGAAGCCTGTGTTACCGAAGGCCAGAGCTCTGGCCAAACGGCTATCAAGCCGCTTAGATGTGATAGTTCAAACTGTAGGCCGGAGAACAGGAGATAAAGGAGTAGGGTTTTTAGGCCTATATTCTAGAGACTTCCTTAGTTAGATTCTATTGTCATGTGAGACCGGGACCTACAGTTTAAAGGGAACTAAAAGCTTCTGTGTCTTTTTTCTGGATGTGAAAGTTCACTCTGTAGGCCGGAAAAATTTTACTTACGAGACAATGCAAACATCCATGACACCACCGCTACTCGAACCCGAAACCTGTGTCACCAGGCAGCAGACTGAAAACAACTATAATATTTATTTTCAAAATAGTCTATGTTTGAATTCTGACACATTACAGGGGCCTGATGGCCAAGTGGCTAACGGTCAGGTCTTTAGTAACATAGGAACACAGATTCGAATCTGTGCTGGGGCATGGATGTTTGTGAGTTATTAAGAAGCCACTTTAAACTGAAGGTCCGGGTCTGTTTCGCCTTCGTGTGAACAAAATGGCCGTAGAGCGACAAACCAAACTAAACTGCCTCATTAGTTAATAGAACTGTTGATTTTTATACGGTCCCTTACAGCAGATTTTTATACATTCTTTTTCTTTCTTTTTAAACATGCTTGATTTTTATACCCCATCTACTAGCCTAAAGAAATTTTTGCTAAAACATAATTCACACAACGAATAAGTTGCTCAGGAAAGGGAAAATAGAGAAAAAAAAAACATCAAGCCAAAGAAAGGGCAAAAAAGCAGCCAATGTGCAAGCCAAGTATCTTTTTCAGCGCCGCCTTTGTGAGAGTGAAAAAATGTTTCGCGCCATTGGCTACTTTTCGTTCAACAGCTTCATTTACCGGGTGGAAAATGATTTTTACTGTGATGATTATGTGGAATAAATTACCTTTGGGCCCTTCGTGCCTCATAATCAAAAGAACTGTCATTCGACACTCGAATCGGGAAAGGGAGAATAATAATAATGATGATGATAATAAAAGTTACAAAAATGAAAAACTGACTCGCTTAAAGAGGGCAGAAAGGCTTTTCTAATGAAATATTTGCTGTTGAAAAATGTGTTCTGAATAATGGAGGAAAAAATTTGAAGTGCGGTTTTATTATTGATGTGTTTAGAATCTGGGCGTGAAGCAGTGTTTTTTTTTTTATTTATTAATTTCTAAAAGTTTAAAAAATAATTTCTTCTGTATTTAATGTTACTGCTCTTTTAAAGCTGGTTCGTAATGATGATAATAATAGTTATTTTTAAAACTAAAGATTTTCCTTACTTTTTTTGGTAAGATTTTTGCCGAATGACTAATTGCCTAATTGGCCGAATGTCTAGTTCTCTGGTACTTTGTGTCACAGGTTTTGGATTCAAGTTCCGGCGATGTTATGGATGCTTGTAGTGATTCAGAATCCACTTTAAGCCTTAACTCCCGGCCTCATATGACGTAGAGCTTCACAGAGCCCAATCAGACTTTTCACTCGCATCATTCCAAAACTGTAAAGGAGCAACTCACTTCTAGGCACAGTGATGTGGTGAGGTGAAGTAGTAGTGATGTTAGAATGGGACCTACAGTTTAAAGGGGAAATAAACACTACATGTCCTTTCTCTTGATATGGATTTGGTTTGTTATGTTGCTCTACGATCATTTTGAGCACACATTAGGCAATTAGACTGGAACCTACAATTTAACGTGGATTCCAAACCACTCACAAACATACATGCCACCGCCCTGTTTCGAACCTGAAGCCTTTGGTACAAAAGGCCAGAGCTATAGCCAATTTGCCATAAAACCGCCTGGATGTGGGAAATTCAATCTATAGACCGGAGAACAGGAGATGTTTTTCTTTTTAAGGAGTAGGGTTGTCAGCCCTACTCCCAACTCTCTACAGTCATGTTAGACCCAGACCTACGGTTTAAAGGGGAACTAAATGCTTTTATGTCTTTTCTCTGGATGTGAAAGTTCAATCTGTAGTTCAGTTTATGCAAGATACTGCAAACATCCATAGCACAGCCAGGATACGAACCCAAAACCTGTAGAACAGGGAGCCAGAGAAAAACCAACAACTATAGTATTTATTTCCAAAATAGTCTATATTTGACTTCTACCACATTAATTAACTCAACAGTTAACTTTTATACGGTCCCTTCTAGCAGATTTTTTATGCACATTTTTTCTCTTTTAAAACATGCTTGATTTTTATACCCAATCTACTAGCCTAAAGCAATTTTTGCTAACGCATCATTCACGCAACGAATAAGTTATTCACGACACGGAAAATAAAGGGGGAAAAAACATCAGGCCAAAGAGTACGAGAAAAAAATACCATCGGGCCAATTTAGAAGCCAAGTATCTTTTTCTGCGCCGCCTTTGTGAGAGTGAAAAAATGTTTCGCGCCCTTGGCTACTTTTCGCTGAGCAGCTTCATTTACGGGATGGAAAATGATTTTTGCTGCGATTATTATGTGGAATAAATTATCTTTAGGCCCTTCGTGCCTCATAATCAAAAGAACTGCCATTCGCCACTCGAATCGGGAAATGGGAGAAAACTAATAATGATGATGATGATGATGATAATACAAGTCACAAAAACGAAGAATTGACTTGCTTTAAGAGGGCAGAAAGGCTTCCTAATGAAATATTTCCTGTTGAAAAATGTGTTCAAAATAATGGAGGAGAAAATTTCGAGTGCAGTTTTATTATTGTTCTGATTAGAATCTGGGCGTGAAGCAGTTTCTTTTTTTTTTATTAATTTTTGAAAGTTTAAAAAAAATATTGTTTCTGTATTTAATGGTTCTGCTCTTTTAAAGCTGGTTGGTAATGATGATAATAATAGTTATTTTTAAAAGTAGCAATTTTCTTATTTTTGTTTAAAACTTGGTAAGACTTTTAAAGATTTTTACTAATTTGTTTGAAATTGTAACAGCACGATAAGAATGCTAAATATTATGTAACGATTTTTCATATGTATACAGCGACCTGATTACCAATTGGCTAGAGCGCCGGCCTTTAGTAGCACAGACTTCAGGTTATAATCCTGGCGAAGGCTTGGATGTCTGTGAGTTATTCGGAATCCACATTAAACTGTAGGTCCCGATCTAATTAGCCTAAAACGTCCAAAAAATGACCGTACAGCAATAAACGAAACCAATCTGCATTGGGGCAACTGCCCCATGGTGGGCAAATTTCGAGACAGATTTTTTTATAGGATAAGTTTGTCAGCCCTATGCCCAATACTCTACAGTCATGTTAGACCGGGACACTACTGATTAAAGAGGATTCTAAACCACTACAAACATCCATGGCTCCGGCGGGACTCAAATCCGAAACCTGTGGAAACCTGTTGAATTTGTAACATAATGATTAGAATGCTAATTGGACGAATGTCTAGTGCTCAGGCACGTGGTACCACAGGTTTCGGATTCCAGTCCCATGGGTGCAATGGATGCTTTTAGTGGTTCAGAATTCACTTTAAGCCGTAGGTCCCCGTCTCATAGGACTGTAGAGCGTCATAGAGCCCAATCAGACTTCTCGCTCACATCATTCCAAAACTGCAAAGGGGCAACTCAGCTCTAGGCACAGCAATATGGTATGGTAAAGTAGTAGTAGTAGTAGTAGTCATGTTCGAACGAGACCTACATAAACTACTACCACATAATATAAAATGGAACTAAATGCTACTATGTCTTTTCTCCTTATATGGATATGGTTTGTCGTTCTACGCTTATTTTGTGAACACATTATGCTAATTATACCGGAACCTACAGTTTAACGAGGATTCCAAACTATTCACAAACATCCACTCCCTCGCCTTGTTTCGAACCTGAAGCCTGTGGTACTGAAGGTTACAGCACTAGCCAAATGGCCATCAGGCCACCTGGATGTAGAAGTTCAAACTGTAGACCGGAGAAGATGAGATGTGTTTCTTTTTATGGAGTAGGGCTGTCAGTCCTACGCTCAACTCTCTACAGTCATGTTAAATCGGGATCTAAGGTTTAAAGTGTGACTAAATGCTTCGGTGGCTTTTCTCCGGATGTGAAAATTCAATCTGTAGGCCGGAGAATTCTTAGATTCGAGATACAACAAACATGCATAGCTCAGCCAGGACACGAACCCGAAACCTGTAACACCGAGCGCCAGAGCAAAACCAACAACTATAGTATTTTTTCAAAATAGTTTATACTTAACTTTTACCGCGTTTTTTTAACGGTAATTTTTAATTTTTATACGGTCCCTTACTGCACATTTTTATGTATTCATTTTTTTCTTTCAAAACATGCTTGATTTTTTTCCCCAATCTACTAGCCTAAAGCAATTTTTGCTAAAGCATAATTCACACAACAAATAAGTTGTTCCCGAAACGGAAAATAAAGGAAAAAAAAACATCGCGCCAAAGAAGGACAGAAAAAAAAATCGTGCCAATTTAGAAGCCAAGTATCTTTTCCTGCTCCGCCTTTGTGAGAGTGAAAAAAATTTTCGCGCCCTTGGCTACTTTTAGTTGAGCAGCTTCATTTACCGGATGGAAAATTATTTTTTCTGGGATTATTATGTAGAATAAATTATCTTTAGCCCCTTCGTGCCTCATAATCAAAAGAACTGATATTCGCCACTAGAATGGGAAATGGGAAAAAAAATAATCATGATGATGATGATGATAATACAAGTCACAAAAATGAAGAATTGAGTTGCTTAAAGAGGGCAGAAAGGCTTTCTAATGAAATACTTCCTGTTGAAAAATGTGTTCAAAATAATGGAGGAGAAAATTTCGAGTGCGGTTTTATTAGTGTTCTGACTAGAATCTGGGCGTGAGGCAGGGATTTTTTGTTTATTAATTTCTAAAAGTTTAAAAAATAATTGTTTCTGTATTTAATGGTACTTCTCTTTTAAAGCTGGTTTGTAATGATGATAATAATGGTTATTTCTAAAAGTAAAAATTTTCTTACTTTTGTTGAAAACTTGGTAAGAATTTTTATTAATTTTTACCCATTTTGTAGAAATTGTAATATAATGATTAGATTGCTAATTGGCCGAATGTCTAGTGCTCTGGCACTTGGTTCCAAAGGTTTCGAATTCAAGTCCCGGCGGTGTCATGGAGTTTTGTAGTGGTTCAGAATCCACTTTAAACTGTAGGTCCCTGTCTCATAGGACTGTAGAGCGTCACAGAGCCCAATCAGACTTCTCACTCTCATCATTCCAAAAATGTAAAGGAGAGACTCAGCTCTAAGCACAGCGATGTGTAGCAGTAGTAGTAGTCATGTTAGACAGGGACCTACAGTTTAAAGTGGAACTAAACGCTACTGTGTATTCTCTCTTGATATGTATTTGGTTTGGTTTGTCGCTCTACGGTTCATTTTGTGCACTCGTTAGGCTAATTAGACCGGAACCTGCATTCCAACCCACTCACAAACATCTATACCATCGCCCTGTAACGAACCTGAAGCCTGTGGTACCAAAGTCAAGAGCTGTAGCCAAATGGACATCAGGCCACCTGTGTGTGGAAGTTCAATCTGTAGATCGGTGAACAGGAGATATTTTAGTTTTTAAAGAGTAGGGTTATCAGCCCTACGCCCAACCTTCTACAGTCATGTAAGACCGGAACCTATGGTTTAAAGTAGAAGTAAATGCCTCTGTGTCTTTTCTCTGGAAGTGAAAGTTCAATCTGCAGGCAAGAGAATTCTTAGATTGGAAACACAACAGATATCCATGCCACAGCCAGGACATGAAAAACTCGAAACATGTTGCACCGAGTGCCAGAGCGGAAACAACAACTATAGTATTTATTCTCAAAATAGTCAATACTTAACTTTTCCCATATTATTATTTAATCCATCAGTAAATTTTTATACGGTCCCTTCCAGCAGATTTCTTTGCATTTTTTTTTTTCTTTTAAAACATGCTTGATTTTTATGCTCAATCTACTAGCCTACAGCAATTTTTACTAAAGCATAATTCACACAATGAATAAGGTGTTCACGAAAGGGAAAATAAAGCGGAAAAAACACCAAGCCAAAGAAGAGTTGGGAAAAAAATAACCATCTCGCCAATTTACAAGCCAATTATCTTTTTCTGCGTTGCCTTTGTGAGAGTGAAAAAACGTTTCGCGCCCTTGGCTACTTTTCGTGAGCAGCTTCATTTACCGGGATGGAAAATGATTTTTTTGCTGCGATTATTATGTGGAATAAATTATCTTTAGGCCCTTCGTGCCTCATGAACTGACATTCGCCACTCGAATCTGGAAATGGGAGAAAAATAATAATGATAATGATGGTGATAATAATGAAAGTTACAAAATTGAAAAACTGACTTGCTTAAAGAGAGCAGAAAGGCTTTTCTAATGAAATATTTCCTGTTGAAAAATGTGTTCAGAATAATGGAGGAGAAAATTTCGAGTGCGGTTTTATTAGTGTTCAGATTAGAATTTGGGCGTGAAGCGGGGAACTTTTTTTTATTATTATTAATTTCAAAAAGTATAAAAATATTATTGTTTTCGTATTTAATGGTACTGTCCTTTTAAAGCTGGTTTGTAATGATGATAATAATAGTTATTTTCAAAAGTAAAAATTTTCTTACTTTTGTTGAAAACTTGATAAGATTTTAGAAGATTTTTTGACCTTTGTTTGGAATTGTAACACAATGATAAGAAGGCTAGATAATGTAACGATATTTCAATGTATGGATTTGGCGCGATTGGCGAGCGCTCTGGCCTTTGACATGACAGGATTCAGGTTTGAATCTTGGCAGGGACATGGATGTTTGTGAGTTGTCGGAATCCTCTATAAGCAGTAGAATCAGGTATAAGGATCACAATGTGTTCACAAAATGACCGTTCGGCGATAAGCCAATCAATCTTCATTGGCACAACAGCCCCATGGTGGGCGTCTGTATACTGGCAGATTTCGAGGCAGGAGATGTTTTCTTTTTACTGGATAGGATTGTCAGCCTTACGCCCAATTCTCTGCAGTTATGTTAGATCGGGACAGTACTGCTTAAAGTGGATTCCGAAGCACTACAAACATCCATCCATGTCACTGACGGGACTCGAACCCTAATCCTGTTGCAACGAGCGCCATAGCGAAAACAAAAAATATATTACTCTGGTCTTTGGTTCAACAGGCTTCAGGTTCAAATCCTGGCAGTGGTATGGATGTTTGTTAGTGGTTCGGAATTCACAATAAACTGTAGATCTCGTCTAATTAGTCCAAAGTATACAAAAAAAATGACCATAGAGCGACAAACCAAAACCAAACCAAACAACTATAATAATTGGTAACAAAATATTCTATATTTAACTTATACCACCTTAATTCAACAGTTAATTTTTATACGGTCCCTTCTAGCAGATTTTTATACATATATATTTTTTTTTTCTTTTAAAACATGCTGGATTTTTATACCCAATCTACTAGCCTGAAGCAATTTTTGCTAAAGCATAATTTACACAACGAATAAGTTCACGAAAGGGAAAATAAAGAGGGAAAAAACACCAAGCCAAAGAAGGATAGGGAAAAAAAATCAAACATCGCGCCAATTTACCAGCCAAGTATCTTTTTCTGCCTTCGTGAAAGAGAAAAAATGTCTCGCTCCCTTGGCTACTTTTCGTTGAACAGCTTCATTTACCGGGGGGGGGAATGATTTTAACTGCGATTATTATGTAGAATAAATTATCTTTGGGCCTTTCGTGCCTCATAATCAAACGAACTGACATTCGTCACTCGAATAGGGAAATGGGAGAAAAATAATAATGATGATGATGATGATAATAAAAGTTACAAAAAGGAAAAATTGAGTTGCTGAAAGAGGGCAGAAAGGTTTCCTAATGAAATATTTGCTGTTGAAAAATGTGTTCAAAATAATGGATGAGAAAACTTCGAGTAAGGTTTTATAGTTGTTCTGATTAGAATCTGGGTGTGAAGCAGGGATTTTTTTTATTAATTTCTAAAAGTTTAAAAAAATAATTTCTTCTGTATTTAATGGCACTGCTCTTTTAAAGCTGATTTGTAATGATGATAATAATAGTTATTTTTAAAAGTAAAAATTTGCTTACTTTTGTTGAAAACATCGGTAAGGCTTTTACCCATTTGGTTGAAATTGTAACATGTGATATGAATGCTAGATAATGTAACGATATTTCCACATGTATGGACTTGAACATATGGCAAATTTGTTAGCGCTCTCGCTTATGGTACGACAGGCTTCAGGTTCGAATCCTGGCGGTGACATGGATGTTTGTTAGTTGTTTGGAATACACGTTAAACTGTAGGATCAAGTCTAATTATACCAAACTATGCACAAAATGTCCTTATAGCGATATACCAAACCAATCTTCATTGGCATAACATCCCCATGTTGGCAAAGGTCGTCTGTCTACCGGCAGATTTCGAGACAGGAAATGTTGTTGTTTTTTTTTACGAGATAGGGTTATCAGTTCTAAGCCCAATTTTCTACAGTCATGTTAAACCGGGACACTACTATTTAAAGTGGATTCCGAACCACTATAAACATCCATGGCAGCACCAGGACTCGCACCCGAATCCCGTTTCAGCGAGCTCTATACAAAAACAACAACTATAATACCGTGGCCTTTGATTCCACATGCTTCAAGTTCGAATCCTGATAATGACATGGATGTTTCTTACTGATTCGGAATTCTCGTCAAACTCTAGGTTTCGTCTTATTAGCCGAAAGTGTTCAAAAAATGACCGTAGACGGACAAACCAAAACCAAACCAAACAACAATGGTATTTATTTTCAGAACAGTTTATATTTAACTTCTATCACATTATTTAGCACAACAGTTAATTTTTATACGGTTCCTTCCAGCAGATTTTTAGCATTTATTTCTTTCTTTTAAAACATGCTTGATTTTTCTACCCAATCTACTAGCCCAAAGCAATTTTTGCTAAAGCATAATTCACACGAACGAATAAGTCGTTCACGAAAGGGAAAATAGAGCGGGGAAAAAACATCAAGCCAAAGAAGGATACGGAAAAAAGCAACCATCGTGCCAATTTACCAGCCAAGTATCTTTTTCTGCGCCTTTGTGAGAGTGAAAAATGTTTCGCGCCCTTGGCTACTTTTCGTTCAGCAGCTTCATTTACCGGGTGGAAATGATTTTTACAGTGATTATTATATGGAATAAATTATCTTTGGGCCCTTCGTGCCTCATAATCAAAAGAACTGACATTCGCCACTCGAATCGGGAAATGGGAGAAAAATAATACTAATGATAATGATGATGATAATAAAAGTTACAAAAATGAAAAATTGACTTACTCAAAAGGGCAGAAAAATCTTTCTAATGAAATACTTCCTGTTGAAAAATGTGTTCAAAATAATGGAGGAGAAAATTTCGAGTGCGGTTTTATTATTGTTCTGATTAAAATCTGGGCGTGAGGGAAGGATTTTTTTTATTAATTTCTAAAAGTTTATAAAAATAATTGTTTCTGTATTTAATGGCACTGTTCTTTTAAAGCGGTTTTGTAATGATGTTAATAATAGTTATTTTTAAAAGTAAAAATTTTATTACTTTTGTTGAATACTTGGTAAGACTTTTCGCAGATTACCCAATTACCATGGTTGAAATTATAACACAATTATTTGAATGCCAACTGGGGCCTGGATGGCCGAATATCAAGTGCCGATAACACAGGAAAGGGGTTCGATTACCGGCGGGGTCATGGATGTTTGTATCAGTAAATTTTTTATACGGCTCGTAATCCAAACATAGGGCAGAAAGGCTTCCTAATGAGCTATTTCCTGTTGAAAAATGTGTTCATAATAATGGAGGAGAAAATTTCGAGTGCGGTTTTATTGTTGTTCTTGATTCGAATCTGCGTGAAGTAGGATTTTTTTATTAATTTCTAAAAAAAGTTTAAAAAATGATTGCTTCTGTATTTAATGGCACTGCTCTTTTTAAAGCTGGTTGGTCATGATGATAATAATAGTTACTTTTAAAAGTAGCAATTTTCTTATTTTTGGTAAGATTTTTTAAGAGTTTTACTAATTTAAGATTTTAAGATTTTTACTAATTTAAGGACATTTTAAGATTTTACTAATTTAAGATTTTAAGATTTTTTACTAATTTAAGATTTTAAGATTTTTACTAATTTAAGATTTTAAGATTTTTACTAATTTAAGATTTTAAGATTTTTACTAATTTAAGATTTTAAGATTTTTACTAATTTAAGATTTTAAGATTTTTACTAATTTGTTCGAAATTGTAACACAATGATTAGAATGCTAGATATAATGTAACGATTTCCCATATGTGTACAGCGACCTGATGGTCACATGGCTAACGCCCGGCGTTTGGTACCACAGGCTTCAAGCTCGAATCCTGGCGATGGAATGGATGTTTGTTAGCGGTTTGAATCCCCTTTAAACTGTAAAGTCCCCGTATAATTAGCCTAAATTGTCCAAAAATGACGGTAGAGCTACAAACTAACCAAAACCTCTCTTTAAGAAAATCCGTCTAAAAGGGGGGACGTCAACTTTCTTCACTTCTTATTGAGCAGACACTTCCTCAGGCCTTGTTCTATCACCACGATGCAACATATCATGATGTAGTCCATATTCAATCTGTAATTATTTCGACATGTGAAGGTTTAACAGACAATATCTAATTTCATAGTGTATCATTATCCCTGACACTGGATTATTTGCTGTCATATTTATGACAGGTTGTTCTCATTAGAACAAACACTAATTGCATGTAGTACAAATATCCACCATACTGCTTATGTGCTGACAGATTTGAGTGAACATATGTATACAATCCCCACTTGGAAAAAAAGAGTTGACTCGGAGAATAATGAGAAAAGTTTGTCTCGCATAAGCAGTTTTTAGAACTGCTATCCCTTAAAATTCCGCTGAAATATTGTTCTATTAGGTCATCAGGAATAAATTTAAAAAAAAGGGCAAATTTGGTTGATAACTTACAAATATAAGGAATTATTTTATTCATCAAAGTATGCACCCATATTGTCTATACGGTTAATCACAATCTGCCATTTAAACGGCAAATTGTTCAGGCCGGTGATATAAAACCCTGGCAGATGAGAATCAATGAATTTCTGGAAGGCCAGTTTTACAGCAGTATAGTAATAAAAATGTGTTTTTCTAATAAAAATTGTCCCAATTGGTGAATAAGTGGTGGTCAGTGGGGCTAGGTCTGGTGAGAATGAAGAAGAAATTCCAACTCCAATTTCTAGTTTTTGCCACAGTCATTTCTGCAGTGTGGGGTCTAGCGTTATCATGCATTGACAGGAGTCGATCTGTTGACCAGTCTAGGCTGTTTTTCTTAAATTTTTGCATCATTTCATCTAGGTGGTTGCAGTATATTTCTGCTCTGATCGATGAGCCATGTTTCATGAAATCATACGGATCACATTTGCGCGCAGACAAATCAAACACTCACCATCAGCTTTTGAAGATTATTACTGTTTTGGAGTATCTTCTAAGTGATTCATCCTTGTCCAACTACTGTGTTGAACATTTGCGATTGTCATATTAGATTCATTTCACATCACAAGTGACAATTCGATTCAAAAATGGGTCATATTTGTGACGAAAAGTAACATCAAAAGTTTTCAATCATTTTTGTTCCTGTTTTTCATTTAGTCGATGTAGAACCCACTTATCTAAATTTTTCACAAATTTGAGCTAATTGAATTATTGTTTGCTTGCCTAACACCAAACTTCAACAACGATGATTCATAGGCACTCTGAGATGGGTCAGACTCAACGATGACCTTTAATTACGCCATTATTGACCTTTGATTCTGGGTGACAGCATGGTTCATTTGTGATGTCGAAGTTACCTGTAAACAATTTGGCGAACCAATTAGGCATTGTCTGCTGCGTAGAAGAACCAAATACTCTATTAATGTTTCCCGCTGTCTGCGATGCTGTAATTCTACGTATGATAATAGTAGTACTTCATAATAGTGCCAATTTCCGACCATTATTTTCAACAAAAGTAATTTTTAAAATAGTTTTTAATATTTTTTTTGAGCTTGCAATGATTTCTTTAAACACACAAGGTGTATAACTTTCCAACAAAAGAGATGAAAACGGTAGAATATTAAGCCAATGGGAAATAATAAGCTGTTAAATTTGGCAATATTCTACAAATGTCATCCTTGCCAACCTGATATATTAGCATTGCCAATATGATGTTTTTAATGAATTTGATGAATTTCTCTTTTATAAGCGCTAATTTCGAGACAGGCATAATTTTAATCGATTAACTTCAATCTTTTTAATGAATTCAAATTTAATTTTTTAATCCATTGAATTAAATCTAATTTTTAATCTATCGAATTAAAGCTTTCTTTTTTAATCCATTGAATTAAAACTACTTTTTAATGGATTGAATTAAATCTTTAATCGACTAGATTAAAGATAACTTTTGATCTGTTTCATCATATCAAGAAAATTTAATTTTTTATCATTTGAATTAAATCTATCTTTTAATCAATCAAAATAAATCTTACTTTTAATCGCTTCAATTAAAACTACGTTTTAATCTACTGAAATAAATTTTGATTCATTAGATTTAATCTTTTAATTAATTCAATTAAATTTTATGTTTAATCCACTTAATTTAATCTTCTCAATCGATTAAATTTAGTCTTCTTAATCGATTAAATTTAATCTTTTTAATCAATTCTATTCAATCTAATTTTTAATCCATTGATTTAAATCTAACTTTTAATCGATAGAATTAAATCTTACTTTTAATCGATTGAATTAAGCCTATGTTTTAATTGATTGAATTAAATCTTTTAATCGGCAATTAAATTTAATCTTTTAATCGATTAAATTCACTCTTTTTATTCCATTTGTATACAATTTAATTTTAATCTTGCATCGATTAAATATCTTTTATTCAATTAAATTCAATCTTTAAATCAATTAATTTAAATCTTTTAATCAATTCAGTTAAATGTTTTTAATCGATTCAATTAAATTTAATATTTTATCTATTGAATTAAATCTAACTTTTTAATTCATTAAATGGAAATTTATTATGTCTGCTGTAAAATCATTTCTGCAATGATAATTAATTTTCATTACATTTTTAACTATTAAGGAATCTTTATAAAGTTAGTTATGTTAATTGTTTCATTCTTATAAAACATTCAAAGACAATGAAAATTTTGTACGCCTAACATTAACACCACAATGATCGCTTTTCTACTGCAGAGATACAAAAAAAAAAATCCCAGAATTAGAAAGCAACAACTTCGCTTTATGTATATAATAACTCAATAACCAAAACCAGATAACTGCAAAAATCTGATTCAAAACCGAACCACGTAGGGTCTGAAATTTTAATACGGTTCCAAAGACTCTGCGCTCTACGTCCTACTAAATTATTAACCCAGACGGCTATAAATTCCACATCTTTATACTTATAAAGCAGAGTAAGGAAGTGATAAAAGGGCTGCAGCTTTTTCTTACTGCAGCAGAATTTTAGATGTATTTTTAATAGCCCTGATGCCCGGGCGTTGTTTGGGTTCAAGGGCTGACAGAATAATCTAGCAGAATTTTCCAGCGAACAATCTTTTGTTCTGCTGCTGAGCTTATATGTTTGATTTTATCTCTTGCATTACTTTTTTTTTTTTTCGAAGTGTTTTGTTTTATTGGAAAAATGGATCTAGTTTGTTTTTTTTGTAATAAGGTTTTTTTTTGTAATAGTTAATTTTTATGAAGATAATAACTATAAAAAATGTGTAAGGGAAATCGCATTATTTATTAAATAAATAAAATAGCTTTTACAGGAAGTTGTTAAATAATGGAGTAGCCTGTTTTGTTTTATTAAAAATCTGGCTTTTCTTATTGTATTACTCTGGGGACTACAGGAAGCTATAAGTAATATTCTGATTAAGATCTTAGAGACTATAATGAAATTTTTATTAAACAGCATTGACAAATTAGCTAACACCAGTTTGAATATTTAATGTATTGCTTTTATACTCTATCATTTTCTTTTTTAATTATTGTTTTCAAGATTTTGACAACTTCCATTTTAATTAAACCCTCAAAGGGATTCTGCGGGAAGGTGTTGTTTATTGTTTATTTATTTTTTTCCAATATTTCGCCAGCACAGTTTCGAACGAAAACTTCCATGGGTGGAACTGGTTATTATTCAAAAATATTCGGCCACCTAAATTTTGAACAAAAACCTTCCTAAAGATTCCTTTTAAACTATCAAATTAAATATAATTTCTAATCGATAAAATTCAATTTTAATCGCATCAATTAAATTTAATTTTTAATCTAATAATTAAATCTAATTTTAATCGATTGAATTAAATCTTACTTTTAATCGACTGAATTAAATCTACATTTTAATCGATTAAATTGAATCTTTTAATCGATTAAATTCAATCTTCGTAATAAATTAAATTAATCTTCTTAATCTATTAAATTCAAATTTTTAATCGATTCAAATCAATTTTTAATCTATTGAATAAAATCTAACTTTTAATCGATCGAATTAAATATTACTTTTTAATCGATTGAAGCAAATAAGCTTTTTAATCAAGTTCAATCTTCTTAATCGATTCAACTAAATTTAATTTTTAATTCATTGAATTAAATATCACTTTTAATAGATTAAAGGAAAATTTAAAACGTCCGGTGTAAATCATTTCAGCTATGATAATAAATTTTCGTGTCATTTTAGCCTTATTAATGAATCTTTATAGGATTAGTTCCGCTAATCGTTTCATCTTCATAAAACATTCAAAGATAATAACGAAGATAATCCACGAAATTTTGCATACCAAACATTACACCACCAATGACCGCTTTTTTTGCGTTCCAGACATCCAAAAAGAAATAAAGAAATCCCAGAATTAAAAGCAACCACATCGCTTTATGTATACAATAACCCAATAACCTAAACCAGATAACTGCAAAAATCTGGTTCAAAAACCGAACCACGTAGGGTCTGAAATTTTAATACGGTTCCAAAGACTCTCCGCTCTACGTCCTACTCAATTATTAACCCAGAGGTCTATAAATTCTGCATCTTTATACTTATAAAGCAGAGTAAGGGAAGGGATAAAAGGGGCTGCTGTTTTTCTTAGTGGAGCAGAATTTAGATGTATTTTGAATAGCCCTGATACCGGAGCGTTGTTTGGATACAAGGGCAGATAGAATAATCTAGCAGGATTTTCCAGAAAACAATCTTTTGTTCAGCTGCTGATCTTATATGTTCGATTTTTATCTCTTACATTAGCTGTTTTTTTCGGTGTGTCTTTTTGTTTTATCGGAAAAAATGGATCTAGTTTGTTTTTTATGTAATAAGGTTTTGTATTGTTTAATTTTTATGAAGAAAATAACTATAAAAATTGTGAAAGAAATCCCATTATTTATTAAATAAATGAAGTAGCTTTACAGGAATTTGGTAAATAATGGAATAGTCTGTTTCGTTTTATTAAAATGTGATTTTTCTTATTATGTTACTATAGGGACTGCAGGGATTGATAAATTCTGATAAAAAGATCTTAAAGACGATAAAAAATTTTTATAAAAAACAGCACTGACAAATTAGCTAATACCTGTTTAAATATTTTATGTATGGTTTTTCATATTCTATTATTTTTCTTTTTTGTTATTGTTTTAAAGAATTTGTTAACTTCATTTTTATCCTAAGCCCTCCCAGGGATTCTGGCTATTTAAGTTGTTTATTTATTGTTTGCCAATATTTTGGCCACTACAATTTTGAACGAAAACTTCCTAAGGAGGTATTATCATTGTTTCCCAATATTTGGCCACCGCAAAAACCTTACAGTTTCTTGAAAAAAAATAACTATTTTCCAAATAACTGGACACCACGATTTTAAACGAAAACTTTTCGATGAATTCAACTTTTGATCGATTAAATTTCATCTTTTTAATCGATTCAAATTTTTTATTCTTTTGAGTTACATCTTTTAATTGAATGAATTAAATGGTTTTAATCGATTGAATTGAATTTTTAATAGATTATATTCAATTTTAAATCAATTAAACTAAATCTTTTATTAATTTTTACTTAAATTTTAATATTTTAATCCGCTGAATTAAATTTAACTTTTAAACGATAGAATTAAATTTGAATCTTTAAATGGATTGAGTTAAACCTGGTGTATTAATAGATTGAATTAAATATTTTAATTGACTGCATTAAATATCATTTCAATCGATTAAACTCAATCTTTTAATCGATTAAATTAAATATATACTTTAATCGAATAAATTCAATTTTTTATAATCCATTGAATTAAATCTCAATTTTAATCAATTGAATGAAATTTACCACGTCCGGTGTAAATCATTTCCGTTATGATAATAAATATTCATGTCAATTGTATTAATGAATCTTTACAGAATTAGTCATGTTAATCATTTCATCCTAATGAAACATTCAAAGACGATAAACAATGAAATTTTGCATGTCAAACATTGTACCACAATGATCGTTTTTTTTAGCGCTCCAGACATACAAAGAAAAACAAATCCCAGAATTAGAAAGCAACCACGTCGCTTTATGTATATAATAACCCAATAACCTAAACCAGATAACTGCAAAGTCTCATTCAAAAAAACCGAACCGCGTAAGGTCTGAAATTTTAATACGGTTCCGAAGACTCTCCGCTCTACGTCCTACTCAATTATTAACCCGGAGGGCTATAAATTTCACATCTTTATACTTATAAAGCAGAGTAAGGGGAAGAGATAAAAAGTGCTGCTGTTTTTCCTTACTGCAGCAGAATTTAGGTGTATTTTTAATAGCCCTGATGCCGGAGCGTTGTTTGGATTCAAGGGCTGATAGAATAATCTAGCAGGATTTTCCAGAAAAACAATCTTTTGCTCTGCTGGCGATCTTATATGTTTGATTTTATCTTTTACATTAGGTTTTTTTATTCGGTGGGCCTTTGTTTTATTGGAAAAAATGGATTCAGTTTGTTTTTTATGTAATAAGGTTTTTGTATTGGTTAATTTTTTATGAAGATTACTATAAAAAGAATTTGTAAAAGAAATCACATTATTTATTCAATAAATAAAATAACTTTACATGAGGTTGTTAAATAATGGAGCAGTCTGTTTTGGATTATTAAAATGTGGATTTTCTTATTCTGTTAACCTGGGGCCTGTAGGAAGCTGTGGTAATATTCTGATAAAGATGTTAGAGACGATAAAAAAAACCAGTGTAGAATATTTTATGTATGGTTTTTCATGCTCTATCATTTTACTTTTTAGTTATTGTTT
>BPLQ01007267.1:0-119933 GCA_021605075.1 Caerostris darwini | reverse complement strand
TAAAATTTTTTAAAGAGCTTTTTTATGCATAATATTTATGTAAAATTTTTCACGAGCTAATAATTATGTAACAAAATAATGTAAAATTATTCTAAAAGATCATCTGGGGAAAGGAAAGACAATTTTATTTCAAAGTGAAAATGAGATTTTTCAAGAAAAAAAATTGCTTGGAGTACTACAGTTTTTATTTTTTAGATTCCTGTTATGCATTTTGTTCTTACATTAAATTCGAAATTTAATGGGCAACTTGTACTATCGAGTTAGTTTAATTATTACTTATCAATTACTTTCATGAGCTTTCCTTTGATTTGTTTTATTTAAGATAATATTTAAACTAGTTAATTATAAAAACAAAAATCAATGATTCAATTCATTTATTAATTAGTGTATAATATCATTTAGTGTTAAAAAGGATTATGCAAGTAATATGCCCTATAGTCAATGTTTTTTGTCAAACTTGATGACTGCGAAATAAATCTGACACCAACAGTCATGTTTCCTGACTGGAGTATTGTATGTTTTATTTAAATCCGTGATGAGCGATTTACTTGTAATTTACCGCAAAAGTATTATTTAAATTCATACATTTCTAATATTCACATATCTATTCGATATGTGAATGTCAGTGATGACATTCACATATCGAATAGATATTCATTTTAATACAACTACATCTAATCTAGCAGCTCCAAAGGCTATATATTGAGAAAGAAAAAAATTCATACATTTGATATTATTTATTATTGAAACCTTTTCGGGATTTTGTTTCAAACTAGACTTGGAGATGCAACTGAGTAAAGCTGAATCTACTGCCGATAAATCGTTGTATTAATTTCAGGTTTTCTTGTTATTAGATATAACAGCCTAACAGTGGCTGCTATAAAGTACTTAAATTATATGAATAGAAATTTTGTTTAACACAAATTAATATTAATTGTAAACTAAAAATAAATAATTAATATTTTATTTGTATACAATTACATTAAATAGCCATAGAATATATAATGATTAAAATAACTTACAATGCCAACAATTGCAAAAATTTATTACAATAACTGTTAATGCTTGTATTTTATTACAATAATTGATAATTGTTAATGCTTGTAATTTACAATTGCAACATGCATTTATCTTTTAAATTTTTTCTTTACTAAATACAATTTATAATTCAAGATTTGAATTGTAAGTTATTAGCAGCAAGATTTTGAAAATTTATATAAAAGTTTAAATTTTAACACAAATTTAAAAAGAAAAATATTTCAAAAAATATTTAATGATAAAAAAAAAACCCAACTTTTCCATGGAAATAACTTAGAAATCAACGACAATATTAATTTACCTTAAAATGTCAGTACAAAAAAAAATTCATACTAACTGCAAATTTAAAATCCAGACGACTGTAAAATAAATTTCTTACATCGGTTTAAATATCATCTTGATCTTCCAGTTAAAAAGAAATAGTCGCACAAATCTTTCATTTTTTTTTATCATGGAACACGTTGGCAATTAAATTGATATCTCTTCTCTAAAAGCGGTCTTTGTGAAGAAGATCTTACAAATGCTACAAGAAGCATTCTTCTTTGGAATTCAATTCTGGAACAAGCAGACAAGAAAATCATCTGTCAAACGTAAAAACTCACATAATATAACGCATGAAGTATTCTTCCGCTTGAAAATTCCACCATCCTTAGCTTTCGAGAATCCTCAGATCAATTCCATTACGTCTTCACCCTTAAGGGGTTTTTCAGTGGCATAGACCGAGGTTTCGGGTAGAAGAAGAAATTGGAATACTACACTTTGCCGTTTTTCTTTAAATAGCGATATATTTTGATGACCGTATACCACATTCAAGATTATGATTCTTGAAAATAAATCGCTTTTTAATGATAGAATTAATAGCGGTGGTTTTTAAGCTTTATCAAATTTAATTAGTTGTGTACTTGTATTTCAATTGTATTTAAAATTTGTAAAATACTTAGCTAAAATAGTAAAAGAAGATATTTCTAAGACTCAATTTTTTTTCTTTTTTTATTGTAATGATTCTAAAATATATATTTAATCGTTAAAATTTATAATAAACAAGCTTTCAATCCTTTTTTTTAGATAAAATATTCTTAAAAAGCTTAAAGTTTTATTATTTTTTTTATTTATTCAATTATAATAGCATATAGGATGAATTTCTAAAAACAATCCCAATGTTGTATATAAATATTTATTTTTAAACAAAGAAAATATGAGATTTTAAACAATTATAATGACCAAACTTCATTCTATTTCTAAATTTGTAATAGTGCTGCCTCCTACGGACTTCAAGAGTACCCCATGTGGCGCTCAAGAGAAACAGTCAGTAGGCCACGAGACTCTCACCCAAGAGGAAGTACAGCGCAACCAGTGCTGCCGCTGAGAAATATTTAGTACAACGCAATCACGCGCTTCTGTTGAGAAACGTTTAGTTTTCAGTCTCTCAACCAGAGAGGAAAGATATTTCGCACAATCTTGTGTATAAGTTGACCTACAGATTATCACCCGAAGAGGTAGCATATTCAGCGCATCCCGCACCAACCTAAGTATCAGGTTTTTGGATTAGAAGTGGAATCCTTCTATGAATCTACTAGTATTATCTGTCTTTAAATGTGTTAAATATTGTGCATCTCTAATTGTATGTGTGTGGTGTTTGTGCTTGTGTCAATAAAGCTGCGAGTTTTCAAACCTGTTTCTTAAGTCTCAATCCAACCACACCAAGTTACAATCCAGTTGCACAACCCACAGCACTACAATTTGACGCCCAACCTGGAGCCACCCTTACTTGCACATTACAAAATTGCAAATGCTGATTGTTGTATAAGCTATTCTAAATTATAAATACGTTTGAAAAGTATATACGAGTATTTTTTAATTTATTATAAAAAATTAAATTTGTGTTTAATGTGAATGCATTTAAAAAATAAAAATTAATGTAATAGTATTATGAAAATATTATTAAAGTGTTTCATACAGATTATGAAAATATTTTATAACATTTTTTATTTAATATTACATCTTAACAGTAAAAGTTAGGCAGGGTATTCGTGTGGTCTTAATTCAGTATTATTCGCTGATATAAACCAAATTATTTCTCAAAATAAAAACCCGATGTTTAGGTTCCTTATTTATTAAAATTGCACTGCACAGTTACGACACATAATACACTAAACAAAATTATATAACACATATTTACAAAATCATCTTAAAAGCCAGTTTGTTTAAAAGTCTTTGCAACATCTATACTGCCTGGAAAACTCCACTCGACCCCGCACACTCCCTTTTATCTTTCTCCCTCTCCCATTATCAGCTCCAAAGTCTAACGGGCGAAAACAAACCGCCCTAAATCCAAAGTCTAACGTAAGGGTCCACCCGTTTTTGAAATTAAGATCTATTAACTTTCAGTTCAAGATAATGAATCATTGTGGTAATGTATGGTGGATCCTTACTATAATATGTTTTTACTTAAAATTATATATTTTTTTTTACTTAAAGTTATAAGATGATTTTTTTCAGATCTTTTCATTTCAATAATTCTTATAACTGCAATCGATAGCTGTTTTATCCTTAACTCAACTTTTAATTTATTAAGAGAAAATGAAATAACTATAACATTTTATATATCGCATTAAGAAATAACTAATTTTTAAAACGTTTAAAATAAATTTAATGTTAACGAATTATATTGCTTATTAGTTTTCTTAAGAAAACTTAATTAAATATTTCGATCGTTATAACAGTTTTGATTTGTTTATCGTTAGAACTGTTTGATTTGTTATCAGTGACTAATGTTACTGAGAAAAAGAATTATGACACCTCCAATAACCATTCGAGATATCACATTATTGTACAAAAATTTGAGATATCACAATATTGTACAAAAATTCGAGATATCACATTATTGTACATCAAACTGAAATTTTTTTCGCTATGCTTTAATTCTGATTTCATTTCTTTCCTCTCGTGTCAGCTAGTTGGATTTCTCTGTCAGAAAAATTCTTTTGCTTACTTCTGGGCTTTAAACTTACAAACCTCTTAACAAAATAGCTACGCGAGCTGCAATAAGTTTGTTGCCCCCTGGCGCAGTCTTGTGTAGGTTGTGCCGGGGCATTAGTTCTGCTCTGTTCTTTAGCTTTTAAATCTTCCTTGGCTTGCAATCGTCACAGATACAAGCCAAGAAAATATTTTCCAATTTAAGTTTCGCTAGAAAAGGATTTAACTTTTACTTCCCAGGGAAAGTAGACTGGCGAAACAATACATCTAGACATTTATCTTTCTTTATTTCACTTTCCTCAAGTAGCAATTGGAAATAAAACTTTTAAAAGTTTGGATAGATGCCACAAAAGAACATCTGAAGTGAAATATCAATTTAAGCTGCTTGTAGTTTATCTGTTATTATTAATTACAGTCATATCGTTACTAATTAACATTAAAATTAACTTAAATATTAAAAGTTTATTTATCAATATATTTAAAAGCCAGTCACTTCTGTAATAGAGAAGTCTCCAATAAAAAATATTTGTAACATGGCTAGGTTCTTTGGAGAACTCATGTTTTTAAGATTGAAAAAATAACGACATTTGCACAGCATGTAGTATTTGCACACACAGCATGTAGTATTTGAACACACCATTTGCACACACCATCTAGCAATTTTTATTGATTTAGGGAAACATTATTACAGGGAACTGCAATCGTCAACAGAGTACTTTGTGTCATGATCATGAAGAATCTACCGATGTTTCAAAACAGTTACTTAACGGTCCATTGGACAACGAAAGGCATCAAATATATTTTGATTGTGATCCTTTCAAAATCTTAATTAATTAATTATATTTCATCAAGCATTGCAAAGTAAAAATTAGATCTTGAATTTTTCTTAAAAATATATTTCACATTTTTTTTTTAATATCTATGAATTGTACAATAATAGTTTTTAATTTTTTCAATATATTAAAAAAATTCATATAATACTTTTCTATCAATTATACATTAATACGTAAAATGTATCAACAGAGCACTACAACAGTCAAAGTCGGATTTTGTGTCATGATCATGAAAAGATTATCAATGTTTCAAAACAGTGGTTAATGGTCCACTGGATTACGAAAGGGGTCCAACCCATTTTGAAAGTGATCATTTAAAAGTCTTAATTAATTAATTATATTTCATCAAACATTGTAAAATAAAGATTAGATGTGGGGTATTTCTTAAAAATATATTTCCCATAAATATTATATCAATTTTTCTTTCACTTGTACATTAATACGTAAAATGTATCAAAAGAGAACTATTACCGTCATCCCGGAACTTTATCAAGATCATGAAGAGCCTATCAATGATTCAAAACACTGGCTTAACTGTCCACAGAACCTTTAAAAGGGTTCAAATCTATTTTGAATGTGATCCTTTAAAATTCGTAATTAACTAAATATACTTCATTACATACTAAAAGTAAATATTGGATGTTGAATATTTCCCAACAATATACTTCACATAAATGTAATATGAATTTCTCTATCAATTGTAAAATAATATATAAAGGCATCAACAGAGCACTACACCTATCATAGTTTGACGTTGTGTCATCAAGAGCCTATCGATGTTTCAAAACAGTGACTTAATGGTCCACTGGACCATGAAAGAAGTCAAAAATATTTTGAATGTGAACTCCTTCACAAATCGTAATTAATTAAATATATTTCATTAAACATTATAAAAAAAAGAATAAATGTTGAATATGTCTTAACAATACATTTCACATAAATAATATATAAATTTTTCTATCAATTGTACAATAATATGTAAAATGTATCAACATGGGCACTATAACCCTCAAAGTGGGATTTTGTGTCATGATCATGAAGAACCCAAACATGTTTAAAAGCAGTGACTTAACTGTCCACTGGACCTTGAAAGGGGTCAAATATATTTTTAATGTGATTCCTTCAAAAACCGTAATTAATTAAATATATTTACTTTAATACTGTAAAACAAAGATTAAATGTTGAATATTTATTAACAATAAATTTCACATAAATATTATACGAATTCTTCTATCAATTGTACAATAATAAGTAAATTACATCATTTTCAGGCTGAATTACTCATACTGAATTTTCAAACATTACAAAATATGAAATCTTATATTTACGAAGAAAATTTGAAAGCTTTACTAAACTATTTTAAAACTAACTTATTTATTTTCATAAATATATTTGGTATACCAATTAATTTTCATACTAAATTTATTAAATTAAATTTAAAAAAATATCATGAATTTTTGCTTTACTCTATTGCTCTCGAAATTTATGAAGTTCATAAGTTTTTAATTTAAATTCCATGTCTGAATAATTTAAAGCCATCCTTTTACATAAATTCTTTTATTAAAAACTCATCACAGAGAAAAACCTAAATATAATGAATGAAAAATGTGTTTTTCAATATTTTATTAAACCTCAATATCATTATAAAGATTAGAATCTATTTTTTTTATTTCAAAGATTTCTATTAGATTAAAGTGTAAAGTGTTGGTTTTTTTTAGCTTTAATAAGAATCGAACTCCATTTTTACTTATTCAATTTGAGAAAGAATTCTTTGAAATTTTAAATCATCTTCACGATTTTTTGGAATATATTTTATGGGGAAAATGCGAATCTTATTACGTGCTTTTTTTTAAAGAAATATGAACTTCAAATCTAGAACATCTATGCGATATTAAAATCCTTTTTTTTCTATAAAAGTAAGAGGATTCATGCATTTATTTATTTTATTTATTTCTTTATTATTTTTTTTATGAGATCTCATCGAAATTTTAAAAAAATATATATTTCTTGAATTCGCTCGGAACCTAAATTTACAATATGATTTTTTCCAGTTGAAGTTTCAGTCATAATTCTACAAAAAAAATCAAATCAATTTCGTTTTAAATTATACGATCGATAACTAAGCATTATAAGAAAATTAAATTTACTTTTTTAGTCTTATTTTAAATGCATTTTCAGAGCGTTTCTTCGCCATTTATTTCAACTCTTGTACTTTTACAATTTTAGTTTTTTTCTAAATTTATATTGTTTTGTGTTTTTTTTCATATATAGCTCTTTAGTATACAAAAAGATAAGATTCTAAAAATATATTTTTAATCAATTTAATCAAATTAATTTTTAATTAATATATAAATATGTATATAATAATTTTAAAAAACTAAAACTTTTGGGATTACCAGAATATTCGTATTTTAGTTACCTTGCAAGATTAAGATTTGAAGAATATAGCTTATATTAATTTTATACAGACAAAAAGTAAAATTTTTTTTTAATTAAACAATTAAATTAAAAAAATTTACTTTAATTGATCGTTCATTTACTTATTAATCAAATAAATTTAAAAAAATTTTGTTAATTTATTTATTCAAATAAAAATTTAATTTCAATTTATTAAATTAAATTTGAAAATTTTTAATTAATTAATTTTATTTAATTACAAACTGTAGTTTAATTAATTTATTTAATTAAATTTAAATATTAAATCAAATTTATATATTTAATTAAATTTAAAAATTACAACAAATTTATTTATTTAATTATTTTTTTAAAAAATTGATTAGTTATGAAATGGAACGATCAATTAAAAATATTTATGATGAATTTGCATTTGTATAATTTTTTTTTTTTTTTTGTGTGTTAACATTTTTTTCTCCTTTTAAATCTGCAGTATATATTCGTTACAAAACAAAAATCGAAATAAACTACTTCAGTAATAGAATTGATTATAAAATAATTTAGTTTCTAAAAAGAATAATAATTTAAAGTAAATGGTTAAATTTAATTCATTTAATGTAACATATGGAAACCAAAAATTTGGAAAACTTTCAAAAAGATGTTCTAAATTTTTACATTATGATGGCCCTATAAATTTTATGTACAGGCATAACCTTTTAAATTTGTAAGCCAACTTTTGTCATTGAAATTAAGAAATTTTATACGCCGAATTTTATTTACACTGATATTTTTGTAGATCCGTCATTCAAAGCTATTGCTTTTTTTTTAAAATTCAAATAAATTAAAACAAGCTCATAATTTATACACAAAAAAATTATACACTTCGTTTAAATAATAATAAACAAAATATGCAATCATTAAAAAGAAATGTCTTATTAAATATTCTCGATTTTATTAGATTAAAAATTAAACATTGTCTTTTATTTTTTAAGACCTTATTATTAAAAATCCCACGTTATAATTATTTTTCTACCCTTTCACGGAAAATTGTTTAACTTAGTAAAAAATTTATTATCCATTCAGAATATGTATATCAAACATGCATTTCAAAATGTATTTTATTAATAAAACCTTTATTCTATTCAAATTGGTTAAAAATTTCGAACAGAAGTTACTCATTGAATGTAAATTAAAATGTTAAAATTATTATAAATATTTTGTATGCAAAGAAAAATAATTTGTTTTAATAAAAAGAATTTAGTAACGTTAAATTCAAATATCATACAGTAATTAGCTTACGGAATATCTCTATTTGACAAAAAAATACTTTTGATTTAATTGATTTAGTTAAATTATAAATTACTTTAAAAACTATTTTTACATTATTACTATTATTTATTTTAAACTAAAATTTAATTTAAAATAAATTTCATCAAAATGGCCAAAAGTTTCAGCTGTAATTACCTGTAATTTTGCATAATAATAGAATTTGTAATAAATATTGTGCAATATCAGTTAATACTTTGTTTGCAATTTTAATTCATAAATCTTTATAAAAATTTAAATTGTATTTTATATACACAATTTATACTATTAATTTCAGTTCCATAAATTATAATCCAATGCATAATTCTTATTGATATTATCAGAAATTGATTTAAATAAGTCAAATATGTATTTACTAGTTTTCAGATTAAATATTAATTTTAATAAAAATTAGAATAGCAATTTGCAGTTCAATAATACAGCATACTTTTAAATACTTTTTCTTTTTTTGCATTTGATAATGAAAACTAATCTGCTATTCTTAATTGAATAAATAATCTGCAATTTACAGAAAACTCTACTGATATTCATTTTTTTATTCAATAAATAATAAATCAAAAAATAAAAGTAAAAATTGCAATTTAAACTACAAGATAATTTTACAAAAGAATGAAAAATACAGGTAATAAACATTCTGATTCATTCTAAAACGTTTTCATTATTTTATTTCTAATTCAATCTTTTGTGTTTCCTTTTTTTTTTAACTAGTCGTTTCTTTTAATCTAACAATATATTAAATTGAACTGAACTTTTTGCATATCGTTTATTTATTTCTTTCACATTTAACTTTCTAAATATTTTTTTCAGACTGGTTAGAAATTCATCCACTTGTAACATTATTAAAAAATTTATCTAGAGTTTAATAAAATAGTTCAGTATTTATCTGTAAGAATTCTACAATAAAAGAAATTGTAATCTTTTTGTGTACATTATTAAAAAAAAAAAAAATGAAAAGTGAAAATGATTCACTTAAAAATATGGCAGTTCTCTTTTTATTACAGAGAAAACAGAAAAAGTTTATTAGTTTCTTTTCACTCTTAATCCGCTGCAGTTGTTCGGGCATCTCAAAAACGATACGTCCAAAAAGAGTTTTAGAGCATCAAGTTTAAAGGATAAGTATTTGTAATACAGTGCAATTTAATTTGTTTTACGGCATCAGAAAGTACTTATCCGTTTTAGGAATCAGTAATGCGCAACACATGGGCAGTCAGGTTTCTTGCAAAAGATATTTTTTACTCCCCTTTTATTTCATTTGAAATGAAATGAAATAGCTGTAGTATTTGAAATAATTTATTGTTATTATTTTTTTGTTAAGAAAATCGCAGCTTAAAACTGATAGCTTCTAAATCATAGCTTAAACTTAGCACGTAAATGGGATAAAAAATCTTTTACTTTTTATCATTGCTAATAAGATCTAATATAAATTTTTCTGAATAAATAATAATTTTCTTTTTACTAATTTTTTATTTAATTCTTAAAAAAATTAATTCCATAGCTATATAATTCTTAAAAAATTTAATTCTATAACTATTTAATTGTTTTAATTCTTTTTTACTAGTTTTTATTTCTATTACTAGTTTTTTGTACAAACCTATTTCTAAACTAGATTTAACTACTTAATTCTTAAAATAATTTCATTACTTAATTCTTAAAATAATTTAACTGCTTTTAATTCTTTTTGACTAGTTTTTATTTTCATTACTATTTTTTTTTTGTACAAACCTATTTCTAAACTTGATTTAACTATCTAATACTTAAAATAATTTAATGTTTTAAATTATTTGTACTAGTTTTGTACAAAAGCTATTTCTAAACTTTTTATTTAACAATTTAATTCTTAAAATAATTTAATTCTATAACAATTTAATTCTTAAAATAATTTAATTCTTAAAATAATTTAATTCTTAAAATAATTTAATTCTTAAAATAATTTAATTCTTAAAAATAATTTAATTGTTTTTTAGTTCTTTTTACTAGTTTTTATATTCATTACAATTTTTGTACAAAAAACATATTTGTAAGCTTAACTATTTAATTCTTAAAATAATTTAATTCTATAATTATTTAATTCGTAAAATAATTTAATTCTTTTTAATTCTTTTTTACTGATTTTTATTTTCATTACTTTTTGTACAAACCTATTTCTAAATTTGATTTAACAATTTAATTCTTAAAATAATTTAATTCTATAACAATTTAATTCTTAAAATAATTTAATTCTTAAAATAATTTAATTCTTAAAATAATTTAATTGTTTTAGTTCTTTTTTACTAGTTTTATATTCATTACAATTTTTTGTACAAACATATTTGTAAGCTTAACTATTTAATTCTTAAAATAATTTAATTCTATAATTATTTAATTCGTAAAATAATTTAATTCTTTTTAATTCTTTTTACTGATTTTTATTTTCATTACTAGTTTTTGTACAAACCTATTTCTAAATTTGATTTAACTATTTCATTCTTAAAATAATTTAATTCTATAACTATTTAATTCTTAAAATAATTAATTCTTAAATTAATTTAATTTTTTTAAATTCTTTTTTTTTTTAATTTTTATTTTTATTACAATTTTTTGTATAAACCTATTTCTAAACCTGATTTATTCGGTGTTTTAATTAGATTAAATTAGATCTCGGTTGTAAAATATTCTATTTAATCAGAAGTTATAAATGAAGCATATAAAATTATTGAAGCCTCGTTAAAATGTTTATATTTAAAATATATTAAATCTCCGTAATTAAATCGTCTTGATTCTCTAAAAAGAGCTTTTTCTATATTTTAAGGAAACATGCAACTCAGTTTTTAAATGAAAGCATCTATAAAATCGGTTTAGTTTGGATAGCCAGTTCAAAATTGAAGCTTTATGTCTTTAGTTTCGACATGAGATATTAATAACATCAAAAACTACACATAATTTGGAAAGTCTAAACACGTGTAGGGAAGGTTGGAATATATTAGTAGGAAAAGGGGCCAAACACCATGTACAGGGGAGTTTGTCGGGAGGGGAGCAATTTGCCTAGGAATTGGGCGCCACGTGCTCTGTTCCCACTGTTATATTCGAAATTATATATAATAGTTATAATTAATTAAGATTATTACTAATAATTAAGTATAGTAATAGTTAAGATCTCATTTGAAAGTACTAGGCAATATCTAACTAAATAGAACAGTATAAGTCACAATGATATAAAATAGATATGTATAAATTCAAAAATATGAAAATCTTTGATGATATGATATTTTTATAATGTAGCCTTATATGCAACGAATGCAGAAATAAAATTCGAGAAAAAAGAAAGCATTACAATAGGTAGGTGACTAGTGCAAATCAAAAACTATGCAGATAAAACATTAGATTTACAAGGCTCAAAAGTCTAATTTTGAGTCAATAAGGTTCTTGCAGCTCAAGCACACCTAAGTACGAGCGACGTTATTGAGCCAATGGATATAAATGAGCATATTATAACTGTAGAAGATCCTATAAGCCGCTTATTATTCCAAGACTCCTATATTAATCGCTTATCAAGAAATTCACAGTGGCGAATTCTCTTCAATTTCATGCAGAACTACATTTAGTCTTGAATCCATTGTCCCAACAGATCCCTTGATCCTTCAAGCCCTTGAGAACATCACCATCGACTTCACCTTTGGAAGACATCTCAGTGAATTGCAGTTTAATCTTTATGCAGCCTATTTAAATTGCCAAAAGACCCATTGTGGATACGTTAAAATTATAGCAGCGTAAGTTTCAATAAATGGCTACATCTTTCATCCATACCTTTGTTTTTCTTATTTCATCTACTTCCATTCAACACTCTCTTTCGTTTCCCCTGAGACACTATTCATTGAGATGTTCTCACACATTAAAGCAACAATACAGGGCATTAAAAGTGCCTCGTTGGGTTTTATTTCTTTGTATTCCATTATATCTCTAAATTATAAAAAGGCAGAATAGGACATAATAGGGATTGTTGTTTTTTGACATTTATTTTATTGAATGTATTAAATATAATATGAAATGCTATTGTTTTATCGTAGTGAATCGTGGTTTTCTGGGTGAAAAAAAATTGGAGTCATAATTGGACGCTTAACTAGAACTAATGAATTGGTTGGCTTTTCGTTGATTTGGACAACATGTTTTATCCTGGGATATTTCTTCTCACTTGAAACAAGCCTATGAACCAGCTACTGTAAATAACCTATAAAAGAAAAAGCAATTTTTCCCATCTTTGCTTTCGTAAGTGCCACAGTGGTTAACACAATATCTTATAATTACCATCATGAGGCTATTAACTATAATTCCTTGTTGAAATATTATTTCCTAATAAAAATGAGATAAGCCACTATACTATCCATGTAGTTGTACTTATATATAAATATAATTGATTATAAATAATAATTATTATTTTGCTCTTATTATTCTCTTTGCAGTTGCTGTTGTGCTGTCTTTCTTCATTTGTTGGTCCCCTTCCACCCAACGCCTGATGGCTGATTGCGTCCTGCACCGCCCACCCCTCTGTTTTGACATGGTGGCGCACCATCATCAGACGCTATATATCCGATCCGCACTATCACGAGCCCTACCCGTCCCGGCCCCACTTATACACCAGTTGATGTCTCACAAATTCCAGCAAGCGTTCAAGGACACGCACTTCAAGCCGCGCAAGCCGATGTCACAGGGGAGTTACGCAGATGACCGAATGGCGCCAGGTAGACCACTAAAGAATTACCAGCGGAATGTACGCAGCCCAGCACTAGGGTCAAGGGTGTCATATGGATCTACGAACGACTGCGTTCAATAGGCCCCCAAAATTAGCTTAATTCAGTGATTTAGCTATGAATCCTGTTCACAGTGTTTTACTGTTATAGGAATGACCATCTTGCAGAAATGGAATTTTTCAACATTTCTTCACTTTTTTTTCGCATGAATGTTTCTCTGAAATAAGATAATTGGATTATAGATAAAGTTATTTGTTATAAAATAAGTACTTTGTTTTTGGATGTGCCATGTTAAATATACACTTCTAAAAATGAAGACAGAATAATTGATGATTCCATAGCGATGTTTGGCGGATAACTGATTTCGTAACAATGTTTCTGAATAACTGATGATTTCATAACGATGTTTCTGAATAAATGATGAATTCATAACGATGTTTGATTTTAAGATAACAAGCATTAATTTAAAGGTTTTTTTGGACACGATTTCACGTATATTTAAAATGTAATAATCTTTTTCAAATACGCAATGTCTGTTATCTTCAGAAAATAAGAAAAACATTTTTGATGTATTGTAGGTTTTTAGAATAACTTTTGGGATAGGTAGAGTGAATTAACCTACAAATACAAAAGCGCCAAATTTGTCATAAGAAAATTTACTTGATATATTTATAAATACATATTGAATAACCGACTTACGATTGTTTGGTGTTTATTTAACTTTGTTATTGAATTAGATGCAATCAGAATTTATAAGAAGAAATAAAGGTTATTTTCTATTTATAATTTGTTTATCTCGAATCTTATTAAGATGGTTAATTTGCATGATGTTCTGAAATAGTTTGTTTTATGTTTGAATTAAATGAATAATATAAAATTATTCTTTTTTCTAAGCGAAAAGAAAATGTGAAATATATGTACAGATGTATAGATATAAAGAGTGTGTGTATATATATCATATCAACATTTATTGAATTTTTCAAATAATTTACAATAACGTATTTCAATACTTGTCAATAAAAAATGTACAAATATTTCTAACTGTAGAAAGTATTGTTAAAATTAAAATAAACCAATTGTTTTTTTCCCATTTAAAGAATAAAAACGTAGTTACTTTTAAGATAGATTAATTATAGTATGTGACAATGTTATTATTTATGTAATATACAGTATCGCACAATATATGTAATGTTAACACAACTCATATTGTAATAATCATATTTAATTAATTCATTTTCTTACTTCAAAATATATTTGAGAAAAGTAATATAAGTTTGATAAGTTTGCACACCATGTGGCTGTTTCTCCAATGAAGAAGAAGAATACAATTTTTAATTTTACTTAATTGAATTATAAAGTTCCATACTTGTAAAAAATAATTTTTAAATTAACGACTGCAAAAAAGTATTTTTAATAATATTTTTATATCCAAGTAATTAAGTGTATGAAGAATATTTTTTAAACTTTCTTTGGATGTCTGTGTCAAAAGGTGTGTTTCAAATTGAAGGGTATGTTTCCAAAAACTTTGCTTAAAATAAATTAAACTTGGTGAAATTCTAATTAAACTTTCAGTCATATATCATAAGAAATAATCATGATATGGTTAATATATATTATAGAAATATTAGTAAATACATTTCTCTGTGAATTAGAATCTGTGTGAATATGTGTAATAATTTCTCAATGTGGCATAATAATTTGTAAATATTTTTAAAATGGAGTGTTCAATTCTGCTTTATTATAAATTATTTATTGTGTAAAACATAATATTTACTGAATATTCTTTTTACTATTGTGGTTAATTTCAATTTTTGAGGGCAAGACCGAGAATAATTTTTATACAAAATTTCAGAAGAAAATTATTACATATTTTACATAATTTGAATTCCATTTATGTTTGTATTTAAAATTTATTTGCTTTATTTATCAGATTGTATAAACATGTAATATACTTCAATGTATGTTTGTGAACATCTTAAATATCTTTTGAATACTGTTTGTGTGCAATATTGTAAAATATATCAGTAGATCCAAATATATATATTCCCATTTATTGTCACTAGTAGATAATATGATTAATGCATGTAATTTTTATGTACATACATGTTATATTAATATATGCAATATTTTTTTTCTTTTTTAGTTGTTATCTTTTAATAACCAGTCATATTCGTGAATTAATTAAAATATTAAGTCAAATTATAAATTCATAATAATTTAATTCTATTACCTTTTGAAGAAATTATAAATGTAAAGATCTTTTATAAGCTGTAATTTTTTTTCAAACATTATTTTTTTTATTTAACTATAAAATTTCAAATCTTAAAACACAATATTGAATCTATATTTTTCTTTCTAGAAACATAAATAAAAACATTAATTTAAAAATTCATAAATATTAATAGAAATCATTTAGTTCATAATTTATAGCTTTTTATCATCATGAGCATTTTGAAAAGAAAAATAACACATTTTTATCTGAATATTTTTATTTACTTAAAACTTTAACCAATTTAATAATTCTAGTTTTATTGGAAGAACTAATTGTATACAATATACGTGCTAGAAAAAATATATGTAAAAAATCTTTCCATAAACTAAAATATATATAGAACTGAATAAAAATATTTGCTTTGTGAATTATGCTAAAATTTTATTTCCGGATTTAAAATTTCATTTTATTTATTTTATTATTATTTTCTTTATTGTAAATATTAGAGTAGTTCATATCATAATAAATGTATTGTGTAATTGTTTTTGTGTGTCTCTTTTAAATTCTATTTTCGGTAGTAAAATGTTTTCAAATCAAACAATTTAGAAAGATAAATATTTTTATTAATATTTTTGACTGACGCTTGATTTTTTCAAACATTATAATATCTAATATCTAACTAATCCAATATTTATATTAAAAATACATTATTAATGAGCAGAAAATCTGTGAATAATTAAATATTTTTATTTATAAAAATTGTTATGACGAAGTGAAAATTATCCATTGAACAACATTCATAAATGATTATTTTATTCAAACAGCATAGGCTAGGATTTAATTGGCATGTACTAGCATTTATTTTGCTTATACATTAATTGAAAATATTTTACGACACTTATTAAAAATATTTTATTTATACGACATTTTATACGACTAAGGTATAAAGTATTATATTAATATACTATATCTATATCTATGATAACATTTTTAAATTAAAAAAATTTGATTTATTGATGTTTTACTAAAACTCATAATATTCAAAGTTACATTATAGATTTATATTCATAACATTATCAGCAATAACCGTTATTTTTTTTGCAAATAAAAGGCTAATTTTTTTACAATGTATCAAGTCAATATCTGTTCATAAATAAATAAAACAAAATGGACGCAAAAATTCTGAGAATAAACAGCTGCAAGCAACAAGACCCATTTTTCATGGTGATTGTTGATTGTTTCATCGGCAACTGATCTATCATCTAACAGTTCCCCATCCTAAACCCTATTTACGCTAAGTTCATGGGAGTTTATATAGAATAAAAAACATAATTATGTGTGTAGCATCAACATTTCAAAACAAAGTTGAAATATTGCTTTAGTAAATAGCAATCTCTAGTTTCTTCAAAACATTTTCAGTAGCAGATAGTTTTATAAGCAAATATAAAGATTTAATTTATTAAAGATTTATTCTATATTTATTGAAGCTGCTAATAACATATTAACGTTTGTTAATATGTTATTAGCAGCTATCTCTATCTCTATGTTATTAGCAGCTATATCTATTAAATAAAAAGCTCTCCTTTATCTTATAGTTATTAAAGTTTAAATAAATGTAAGAAAAGAGACAGTTATTTATACTGGTGTGCAAAACTTAAGCAACAATGTAAAAATTTAGCAGATAGCCATGAAATTGCAGAAAAGGAGGTCTGGAGGTCTAGTATAATGAATACGTAAGTCAGTAGAAACGTCATGCGTATGCAAATATCAAGAACGAAACGTCGGAGGCCACGTGAGCGTAAGCAAAACGCATGATGTCGGCGCGCGCAGCTAAACAGTAGAATAAAAGGAAAGACGGAGACTCAATTCAAAAAATTCGCTGCAAGTGCCAGTAAGTCAGTTCGTGAAATATGGCTAGAAGAAATCACCTGGACAACTTCACACGTGGAAGAATGATTGGAAAGCTGGAGAATGGACGTACTGTCAGCAGTGTAGCTACAGAGTTCGGAACCAACAAAAGTGTCTTTTCGCGTGCTTGGAAGCGTTCCAAACCACAGGTACAGCTGTTAGAAAGGATGGTGATGGCCGCCCGAGGAAGACAACTGCAGGGGATGACCGATATATCGTCCTGCAGGCGAAAAGTGGCCGGCAGCAAGCGCTATTGCTCAGCAGGGGCGACAAGTGTCGCGGTTTACTGTGGCCAGATGCCTTCACAAAGTGGGCCTATTCGCCCACCGTCCTGAACGCTGCCTCCCGTTGTAAGTTGGCCACCGTTTACTGTGGTGCAGAGAGCACTATAACTGGACAACTGATCAATGGAGTCGTGTCCTCTTTACGGATGAGAGTCGGTTCTGTACCAGAAGCGATTCTCGACGCATTTTGATTTAGAGAGAGGTCGGGACCCGGTTTTATCCCAGTAACCTCAAGGAAAGACACCGTTATGGTGGTTCTGGAGTTCTTGTCTGGGGAGGCATTTTGCTGACGGGCGAACTGAGCACCATGTTATCGACAGATGGTCTGTAACCGGGGATCGCTGTTGTGAGGAGGTACTTCTTCCTCATGTGCGTCTGTTCCGAGGTGCCATTGGCCCAGACTTCCTTTTTATGGATGACAATGCACGGCCACATCGGACTCTGGCTGTTGAGGAGCTACTGGAAAGTGAAGATATCACCAGCGTACTCCCCAGATTTAAATCCCATCGAACATGTGTGGGATGCATTGGGAGGACGCTTACATCCTCCAGAAAACACCCAACAACTCAAACAGATGTTATTTAGGAATGGGCACTCCTACCGCAATAAATGTTGCACCAGCTGGTTCTGAGTATGCGGAGACGGTGCGAAGCAACCATTGCAGTGAGGGAAGGGCATATCCTATGTTAAGGAACTTCTGCTTGTTGTTCTTCCTCTTGGATAGACAGTCATAAATCACGATACTATGCTTTCAATAAAGATTGTTTTTGTTTGATTACATACCGTATGCATTGTATTCCTTTTTCAGCGCTGAAGCTTAAGTCATCCTTTACGTACATAATACTCTCCCTAATTTCTGAATGTCATGTCTCTCAGATGATTTCTAGTGGAGTTGTGGCAAAAAACTCACCTGTTGCTTAATTTTTGCACACCAGTATAAATATAAAGAACAAAATAGAAACAAATGACATCAGTTAATTCATCAAGATAAGTCTAGCAATACAATAACGCTTCCATCCAAAAACAGGAAGCAAGGTGAGGCCTATCCATGTCTTTCTAGTTATCACACAAGAGACAGAGAGGGTTAGGAGTCAGTTTAATTCTGTGAAAGTGCTTGCGGAGACAATTCTGACCACAGAAAAGCCATAGCAATTTCCCCGATTTTTCTCTAGACTTTCTTTTCCCTTCAGGGATATCATGAATATGATAGTACCAGGACTTGTGACTGTTACTAGCGGCGATATCTCCAAAGAAGCACTTAAGGGTCTTTTTGATTATCCTCTCTCTTGTTTTGGGAAAATCCACCTGCGTTCCACTGCAGAACTCTAAGAAATTACCACTGAGAACCAGACTGAAGGCCATGTTTGTAGATCAATTTGCCGTATCAGACATTGCCAATAGTATACCATGAGGAGGTAGACATTACACTCCATATTATGACATCAATGACTTGATTTTGGAATCTTTATGCATCTAGTAGACATTAATCTACTAGATGCATAAAGATTCCAAAATAAATCTTAATTTAAAAAAGTCTTCTTAAATCTTGTTAATTTCCTTCAATAAATTTCTCTTATACATTTTCTGTGTTAATATTCTGTATCTCGAAACTGCTATAAAAAAGGCGAAAGAAGTTGTGTGATGTGATCCGCATGTGGTTGTTTAACAAAATAGATAAAATCGTGCCATGCAATGGCAAATATTACGTAAAAGAACTACCAAATGATTTTTTATAAATCAGTTATATGTATTGAATGTATTTTTGATTAAAAAACATGCATTTTTTATACATTTACTTGAATAACGGAAGTGCTTCCTTTGACAAAAGCCATAGTTCAATACAAATTTTAACTGATACCTGAAAAATTGCTACGGTACTCATATATTTAAATAAATGCTTCATCTTACAAAATATTTACCTTAGAAAGGCAGTTCAGAATAATGGAATGTGATATTTATCGTTTTTAGATCAAAATATATAGCTACCACTTATATAAAAGAGTGGCAACAGTACTTTTTTCCCCACATAGTTTTACAATGTATTTTGTAATACATTTTCATAGACTTCCTCTAGTATGCTTTTCAAATGCAAAATATTCTGATTTAAAAATTTACATTTTTATAAGTAGAAAATTCCTACAAGACTTTAAAATATATTTTCTACAGAAAAGTCTTTTCTTAAGAGGAATTTTTCTATATCATTCAACTTGTTTTTGATATTGAATCGAACATGACACCGACAGGCATGGCTTTAGTAAAAGATTACTAGAAAATTCTTTATCTATAAAACTCTCTTTTTAATAGCAGAACAGCTATCTTAGATAGAATGATAAATGCCGATCGTAAATCTTTCTAATAGAAATATAAGGATCCTTTTTCTTAAGTTTTTAAACCATTTCAAAAGTTTGTAAAATATGAAAAAATTGTTTTATTTTTCTTGTTTTTTTTTTTCTTTATGAAAAATTATTTACCATTATAAAAGTAATGAATGCTACGTGTAAGATAATTAATTATAAATGTTTAATATTTATGATAATGCTTAAAAATGTTTGAAAGAATCGATATTAAATTTAATCTTTTCATATATTTAATCTAGCCATTAATCTTTTTAAACAGGCTCCATTTTTTCATAAAATATATGATTTTTCTCTTTGTAAATTAAGCTGATAATGCTTTTTATCATTATATATTGGTATATTAAACTTTTTAAATAATATTATGTATTACTAAATAATAAATAATATTATGTATTGCTAAGTATTAAATAATGCTATGTATTGCTATATAATAAATAATATTATATATTTCTAAGTATTAAATAATATTACGTATTGCTAAGCATTAAATAATATTATTTGCTAAATAATAAATGATATTACATATTTCTAAGTATTAAATAATATTATGTATTGCTAAATAATAAATAATATTATATATTTCTAAGTATTATATAATATTATGTATTTCTAACTATTAATAATATTATGTATTTCTAACTATTAATAATATTATGTATTTCTAACTTTTAATAATATTATGTATTGCTAAATAATAAATAATATTATATGTATTTCTAAGTATTAAAAATAATGTTATGTATTGCATTAAAATATTAAGAATTGAATAATGAAATGTGTTTATCTAATAAAATTTCCTTAGGATGCTGCAAAAATTTTTTTTAATTAATTATTATAATTAAATTAATTATTACAATTTAATAGTAAGTGTTCTTTTTGCATATAAATATAATTTTGTGACACAATTTCTTTTAAAGAAATATAACAATTTAAAAAAAAAAAATTTTGCTAGGATATACTTTAAAAAAATATTTCAAGAATCTTTGGTAAATCATTTCTTCTAAATAAATGAATAATAAAGTGAATAGTTACACAAACAACTTAGAAGTAAATCTGACCTTTCAGCGTACTATTTCGGTACCATAAATCTATCTGCATAACAGTAATTGCAGTTTAAAGTTGCCTGCTACTATAAAATTACATGAATTATTTAACCGAGTGAGTTGATATTCAAATTATGTCAGACATACGTCTTAAATTTCAGTTGAATATTCATGCATATTGAAACGCAACCTGATTGATTTAATTACACAGTATTTTCGACTAATACTGATTCTAGGGAGTGATGGCTAGCTGATTAGTTCGCAAACATCTTACACAGATTAAATTAGATCCCTTTATGTACTTTTATCCACCTACACAAAATTTACACGTACTCACACTTCAGTCTACAAATTAATTTATTCGTAGAATTTCTACGCTAGAATTATCCAATGTATCCAATTATATATTTTTATTTTCAATTGTACAGAATTGTCTTCGGCTAATGCCAAATTAAACAATCTTTCGTTAAATTGCTACATTTTGATTTTTTTGTTGTTGTTGTTGCTTATCCCCTTGATTTAGAATCCTAAACCAAGTCCAGTAGATCATGCTGCATCAATAGATCGTAAACTGTCCTCCCCTCATTCAACAATTGCCTCACAGAGGCACCAATACAATCTATGAGATGAGAGGGAGATGCGATGGTCGAACAATGACAAAGGGCATATGTCTTCTCGTCTCCATTGAAGGTCAAACTCTTAATGTGGCCAGTCCTTAGTCTAGCTAAAACCGTCTGAGCAGGTCTAGGACAGGAGCACTGTATGGACATACCAGGATATTTAGCGGCGTACCATGCATGAATTGGTGGCGACCTCCAAGAGGTATTCACTCTGGCTAAAGTCATGGAATGAACCTCTGAAGCTAACAGATTGGAAGAAGAAGCTTTGGGAAGTTCGCAACCTTCCCTAGCGAGCAGATCAGCAATTTCATTTCCGTAGATGCCCACATGGGAGGGAATCCACTGCAAGCACACCGATCCGATCTGGTCCAAAACAGCTAGTTTGGAAACTATATCCTGCCCCAATTTGTCCAAGATGCTTGGCCAATTTTTCAAATACTGTATTGAGCTCTTACTATCAGTCAGAATCAAACATCAGGTACTTTAAAGTCTAAAGCTAGATTCAGAGCTTCGCTTATAGCAGTTAATTCCGAGCGGAATACTGAGCTGTGGTCCGGGTTTCTAAAACGATATCTAAATTCTCCTGTACTTGTCTTCATAAAAATTCCGCTACCTGTTTTTCCAGAGTCAGATTTGCTTCCATCAGTGTAAATAACCAGGGCCCGAGGAGAAATGTTATTGATGATCTCGAGAGCCAAGTGACGCAGCAACTCCGGGTGTTCTTCGTGTTTGATAAATTTCACATTCAAGTCTTCATTAAAAGTTACATTACTAAGTACAGTAGTAGGTGTCAGTAGATTAAAAAGGAACACTGGGCTCGACTTCAATATCTGCCAATCCCTGCTTCCATATTAAACCCAAAGGGCTGTCCTTTTTTTTAATCTTTGGTTATTCGTCCAGTTCGATAAAAGGTTAGATGATCTGTTATACGGCTTAAAACTCTTTAGCTTTGCGACGTACTTCGCCATATTTATTTCTCTTCTCAATGAGAGGGGCTGAAGATCAGCCTCATAACAAGCAATATCATTGGGACAACTGTGCCTGAGACCAGTGATAATTCTGACAGCACTAGATTGTATTCTCTCTAGTTTTTTTTAGGTTAGTATTTGCAGCAACTTGATAGATCTGGTAGCCATATTCAAGGATTGGCCTTATAAGAGCAGTATAAGTGATCTTGAGTGTGCCTGCATCGGCTGCCCAATCTCTTCCAGAGATGTATTTTAGTAGCTGAAGCCTTTTCCTACCCTTCTCACAGAGTCTGTTAATGTGCTTACTACTGTTAATTTCAGTATCTAGAGTAAACCCTAGATAGGTAGGAGTTTTAGTCGAGTCTAGTAATTGTCCCTTTAGAAAAATTTTTGGCTGATAGTTGAATAAGTGTCTGTTAGTTGTGAAGAGGCAACTTATAGATTTGGTTGTGTTAAAAAGCCAACTTATGCTCATCTGCAAAGTGTTGAATTTTCTCCAAGGTGTCGTTGAGTGTTTTTTCTAGTTTAGTTAAATCCGAATTGTGGTCCCAAACGATAATGTCATCAGCAAAGATGCCTATTTGACAAGGGGAGACAACTCTCTCGATACCAGTCAAATATAATGAAAAGAGGGTGGGGCTCAAAACTGAACCCTGTGGGATTCCTTGATATGTTTTAAAAATTTCGGACAAGCTGTTCTGATATCTCACTCGAAAAGATCTGTTTTTCATAAAATCTGAAAGCCATGGGAGTGCACGACCCTTGATATCAAACTCTGAAAAGCATTTTTAAATTTAATATATATTAAACAAGGCTATGTCGCTTGGAAAATTGAATCATATAATTTAATCATGTGAAAGGTCATATAAGGGACTAATTTCAATCTTTAAATGTATAAAGTAAATATAGAATTATATTCAGGAAAAATAAATGGGGTTTAAAATGTATAGTTGCATTAATAAAGGATTTTACGATGTTCAATGATGAGAGATCATATATTTCATATAATGATGAGAGATCATATAGCTCTGAAAAATTCTAATTTACGAAATAAATATCTAAATAGAGTTAAGGAAAGACAGACATTAATTAAAATATATAATTGTATTACAAATGCAAGGTCAGAGATGGATTAAAGTATGCAGATGAACTAAAATATGCAAGGACTTCGTATTCTACTTTCGATGTATGTAAGAGCGAAAGATAATGCTTTTCGTAAGAATTGTTAAAATATTTGTTGCGCCTTTTCGTATTGTTTGGAAGAAAGCTTGAAAATCTTATCATCTTATTGAAAGCTTAGATTTCAACACTATCTACTTGATCTCGAGAAAATTTACCTTTTGATGTTAATCATGAAAGACAGGGTGATTATAATTAAAGTCCCACTTTCAAAATGCTGTAAAAAAAGAACCACTCGTCACAATGAGTTCAAATTGAACTGAAGATACTTGAAGAAGGGAGAAGCGCCGCGGTATCAAAAAACTGTTTCAAAGTGTATTAATAGATGGTGCTGTAAGAGGCATAAAGAAAGTGAATTCGGCTGTCAGTGATATTTTGAATCGGAATTACAACGTATTTGGCACGAGTTGCAAATTAAAGCAACTGTAGTGTTCAATGTGCTTGATTGTTTCGATTTTTTGATGGATTTTGGACATTGTTAGTAGAAAGCCCATCCGCCACGGAAGGTCATACCAAATTGGATGGGAAAAATCCGTGGAACGTTTTTTGGAACTGTTTTTTGATGCCTTACCATTTCTCCCTTCTTCAAATCTCCTCAGTTCAAATTTGAACTCATTGTGACGAGTGGTTCTTTTTTTACGGCATTTTGGAAGTGGGACTTTAATTATAATCACCCTGCACATGCAATCAGCAATAATCGGAGTTTAAGCAAACCATTTACAAATTCTATTAGTTTATTCTGTAATATTTTATTTTTAAGGATACATTTTTTTCTGTGGGCAAATTTTGTTTTTCAAATAAATAATAAATCGCTTCGATCCTCCAAAAATATTTTAATTAAAAATTTCTAAATTTAACTAGGACGTAATTTTTAATGTGCATCTAGGAGTAGCTAGAAATAAATTTTAAGTTATAAAACGTAATTGTTAAATTATGAATAATAGAATTTCAATCGAAATAATTATGTAATAACGCAAATTAGAATTTCAGAGAAGTGTACCCTTAAGCAAGTAGAAAAATGGCATCCACATAAAATTCCCCAAATGCGAATTAAGACTTGCTGTAAAACGAATAAAAATAAAATAATTCTATGATAAGTGAAGATATTTGAGCCATCATGATTAAAAATGTTTTGATTTGATTTTTATTGCTGTTCTAAAATTTTGATGATCTTAATTTATTTATTAGAGTGTATTAAAACTTCAAAGTATGATGGTTTTTGTTAAAGTTTTATCATTTTCAATTAAATGATTTTCTCTTTTTAAGGTAATACACTCTTTTGTAAGTTGAATTTTTAAAAATTGTATTCGATATAAAAGGAAAATCACGAAAATTGCTATAATATATTGCGAAAATTGCTATAAACCAATTAATATATTCTTAATATTTGATCCTAATCTAATGTATAAAAGGCAAAATAATGGTACTGTTATCACTATTATTTTACTTAATATTTATACCATTATTTTACTTTTTATTTATCACCGTTATTTTACATTATTATTACTGGTACTTCAAGAACAAGCTGTTTAAAAACATTATTTAGAAACTGTAATTCGTTGAACAAGTTGGAATAAAGAAATCTCAACTATCCGATATTTTAGACGGTCTTCAAAGTGCCCTGTGCCAGAATCATTATCATGAAGATTCAGTAGAAGGCAGAACAAAATCAAACAAAAGCAACAAGGTAGTTAGATGTGGGCTGTCTGGAATTCGTTTACTTTGGTTACAATACTTAATCAAAGACTTCATCTCCAAACTACTCAAGGAAAGCGAAAAGAACATCGTAATGTTAGCAATAAAAATCTTTCAGGTGTCACAAATTCAGAACCTTACAAACAATCTCAAGGTCCGAGGTTGGTATGATGAATTACTACTGCTGAAATGAGTGTTTTTGTTGTGCCCTTTCAAATATGACTCCCTTTTTATCTTTTAAGTTATTTTATTTAAATACAATCAATTCATCTACACTTGAGCACATACACAACTCACACATAAATCTATTATAATTTCCAAATTGCTTTATACCGATTTCAAATGAGGTCTTAACTTAGCCAATTCCAATCTGATGCATGACCTCCATCGGATAATGAAGATATGCGTTATAGTTTCCCTCTTGCTCGTGGCTCGAGTTGGCCCATTTAGCAAAAATTGTAGAAACAAAACTGGAAATCAGTAGAGAAACACAAATATCAAAAGAGTAAATGTCTAGAGCTGCATTGGAGATAAAAAAAATAATATAAATATTTTTTTAAAAATAATAAATAACAGGGTTTGAAACAAGTTGTCAAGCACATCAGTATGATCCAAAAATTAGTAAAACTCAAAAGAAACACTTATAAATAACCAACTCTCAAAGAATATAAATTATAACATCCTAAGCATAGCTATATCAAAGAATATGTAACCTCAGGTTATTACGAATATTTCTGCTAGACACAGGACTGAATCCATAATTGAAACACTTCTATAGTCGTATTTCAATAACATGGTGTAGACAGAATAACCTTCTGTTTAGAGTTTGTAAGGCATATCAACTTGGCAGCGTAGCTTGTTTTATATAGCTAAAATCGAGTCACCAGGCAGAACAGGACTATTTATAATAATATGGTCATTAAGCGACTGTTTGGTACAATCAATAATTCGTATGGAGTATCTGAGTGAGGTGATTTATTGTTCGTTGCAGGGTTGCCTGGTAATCAGCACCTTTGGAATGTGGCGTGGTGATGTAGAAATTGATGGAGTGATTTACTATTTCTTGGAGAAAATGTAAGAGAAAATACACACAATGTGGAGGATTTGTGAAAATTGTAAACTAGGAATAAAATTCTTAAGAGTAATGAACTAGAAAATTAGAAATAAGAAAATTAATGGTGTAGAAATTCTTTGAAGACACCATTTTTTTTAAAAAAAATATTCTTAGATTCTTTTCTTTGCTGTTTAAAGTAGTGTTATTACAGGTGAAACTGATTGTAAGTAGTTGATTGATGATGTTGAAACTGTTATTGGAATTCCAGGGGGTAAATCGATTGATAGTGAAGTGAAATTCTTTTCTTTTGTAAAAAAATATTGGTTTGAGTGTTAATATTCATATTAAGAATATCAACTAAAAAGTTATTTGTATTAGTCTTTTTTTTTTAAAATGAGCTCTATTGGATAAATGTCATGACAGATTTTATGAAAATTTTGAGGGTTGGCTAGAACAGTTAGATAATCTACACGCGTAAAGTATGTTTGTAAAGTAGACAGTCATTTTTTTTCAAAGTAATGTAGGAAAAGATTAGTTAATATTGATAAATATTTAGTCTCTTGGAGGAATGCCATGAGTTTGGATTAAAAATTCTCTTTATTGTAATATTTGAAATGCTGAGATTATAGGGTTTATACAGTAGTATAAAGTTATTACAAACCATATTATTCCTTCTCAGTACTTGACTGAATTCATAACTAAAACACATGTGCATAATAACGTGGAATAACTAACTGCATAACAACATGGAATAACTAATTGCATAATAATTTGGAATAGATCTGTTTAGAGTTTATGATAGTAGTGATAAAGAGAGTTTAAGACTTTTATGAGAAATTATGGCAAACTTTTATGATGCCTATACAAAAGACATTGCCCGAAGAGCAATTAAAAATTAAAAATTAGGTTCATTGTTATTAATAATCTATTTATATGAATCCACTATAAAGACGTCAGTAGGCTACGTTTAACACCAGATGCACTTAACTCTTCGTATTGGAAAGGTTTTGATTGATTTGTTGATTTTAACAAGGTCAGCGCTAGGTAGAGTTAGAAATAGAAGGAATTTTAATGGTAGTCGATTCAACTTCACGGATAGTAAGGATCTGATATTTCCAATTGAATTTAACACCTATTAAAAAATCCAGTTCTTCAGACGCGGAAAGATTGAGTTGCATTTCACCAGAATTGTGTTAAATTTAACTCCATTTAAGTTCAATCTCACACTCGTAGCTGCAATATTTTTTAAATCCCCATAATTTTAGCATATTTAAAATTTAAAGCATTCTTATTGAACGTTGATGTAGTTTGATAGTTACTATTTATTTATTTATTTATTGTTTGGCCTTTTTTTATTTTATTATTTTGAAATGCTTTAGCATGATTAAATTATAGATTGCGATGATATATAATACACATAAAATATGATGTTTTATGATACATATATTTTTCCTAATTCTAATTGATCAATTTTAATGAATTTTTTTTAACACCAAAACTTGTAAAAAAAAAAAAAAAGAACAAATGTTAACTAAATCCGAGCAATAATGAATCTTCTTCGTTTGTTATTTATAAAAGAATATTCAATAATTTTTTTTTCTAAAAGAGTGTTATTTACAACGTGAACATACTTTATAATTGAATGAAAAGATCATGTATGAATCGACAAAACAAATTTTTATGTATAAATTTATGACGGTCGTCTTTTCAGAAATGTATTAAGGAAGAAGTTATTAATATTAAAGTACGAAGAAATTCATATACGCAAAACCATATTTGTTTTTCCAATTAGTTTTAAAGAATATCTATAATGATTTTTTTTAATTAATTAATCAACATATTCTTTGTGAAAAAAAAATTTCTAAAATAATATGTCTTTTAATATAAAAATGTAAGAAAAATAACTAAATAAAAATGGGCTTATTTAACTATTGTAGTCCAGTATATTAAATTAGTATTATTTAATTTTCTACTGATGAAAATAAGTTTAGTACAATCGCTAGATACAGAAAATACAACAAAAATAATGTAACATTTTTTTTTTTAGTAAGCCTTGTGATAAAGGCATTCTATGTTGCAATTCAAATGTGGTTGATCGTATAGTATTTATGCACATAATTTAACCATACATTAGAAAATTAAGAAGTGTTAAATTTAATGTTGAAATTAACCTACATTAGAATTAAAGGTTAATACAGTTAATGAAAATTAACAGCTCTTCCATCTCCTATCTATCTATTTATCTCTCTCTCTCTATATATATATATATATTCGCACACATCTCTCTCTCTCTCTCTCTGTATATATATATATTTCTCTCTCTCTCTCTCTATCTCTCTCTCTCTCTCTGTTTTCTATCATACCTTAACTAATCAAATGCTATTTTCTGCTGACGAATGCTATGAAAAAAAAAAGAGTAGGAATGAATTCACTACGCTAGTTGATTGCGATGGGTGAGGAGGCTTTGCCCAATTGAAGCAGAGCTGATCTTGGATACTTCTGGGAGCATTTGTTTGGGTGCATTTCCCTTCTGCGGTTAAACAGAAATATCAACAGCAAAGTATTTCCTTATTTTCCCCATAGCGAGGGAAGATTACAAAAAAAGGAGAAAAAAAACAGTTTCACATTTTATTTCGTTTATATCTTTGGAGAAGTTGTCGATGGTGAGTAAAGCGAGCGGAAAAAAAATTACTTTTTTTTAAATTTTCTTTAAAAAAAAGAAATTCTCTTTTTATTGAGTAAAAGAAGTAAACAGAGAAAAAAAGTTGTATCACAATAAAGAACTTGCAATTTATTTCGTTTCGGATATATGGGTTTTATTGGAATCTATTTTATGAAAGCTGCAATTCTGTGGAAGTTCGAATGCTAGTTTTGTACCCGTGGGGAACTAGCAACCAATTTTGTGATCGAATTGAAAATGAAGAAATGTGTTTAACCCTAAATTAAGAAATTTCAGTGTTTTCATTAGAATAAAAAATGTGCATTCAAAATTGGATTGGAAATAATCGATGTTTGAATTTAACAGGGGTTCTATAGAAAATAGTCGATGCATTTTATAAAAGAAATTGATTACATTTGTATCAATTACAAGACAGAAAAAATACGCATACAGATACACAAAATACACATTCTAAGTGTTTAAATAATATATGTGTATAAAATACGAATTCCTATCAAATAATATAATTTGATAAGAAAAAATGTTGACTGAAAAATGTTGTTGTAAATCATAAACTCACTATTGTTGAGTAGAAACGTACATTCATTGTAACGTGTATTGTTTACATTGTAACGTGTATTGTTTACATTGTAATGTGTATTGTTTACATTGTAACGTGTATTGCTTACATTTTAATGTGTATTGATTACATTGCAACGTATATTGATTACATTGCAACGTATATTGATTACATTGCAACGTATATTGATTACATTGCAACGTATATTGATTACATTGCAACATATATTGATTACATTAAAACGCATATTGATTACATTAAAACGTATATTGATTACCCTGCAACATTTATTGATTTCAACGTACATTGATTACATTGCAACGCTTATTGATTGCAATGTATATTGATTACATTGTAACGTATATCAATATAGGATTTAATACATCAATATACGTTGCAAGGTATATAATAGAATATTCGTATGGAGTTAATTTATAAATAGTCAGTATAGCGTGTTCTATATTTGTTGCGTTTTTACTCTAATGCTGTATTTGTGCGGAATATAGCATATTTTTTAATGGACTAATAATAGCTTGCTAATAAAATAGATTGGTAAAGATAAAAAATTGTAACTAAACAATTAAGGCAAGTATTTCAGCTAGATATTAAAAAAGAATAAAAACGAATAAATTATTGCAAATGTAAAAAGAAACATACTAAACGAAATTTGTAGATTTTTTTCTCACATTTGACCATATTTAAACACTTCCACTGATTTTATTGAAAACTTTGACATTTACTTGCTTATATCTTTTGGTGATATTCATTTTAAAAGCAATTTTTTTTAAAATAATTTCATAACACATTCATAAAAAATACATGGATTCTATTCCTGTTTGTGATAATTATTTTTCTTTTGTTGAATTTATCGTTCCAGTTAACTATTCTGTATTCTGTCAGTAAGAGTTTATGTTGTTATTTACAAATGGCTGATATTTGGTAAATAGAATTATTAAAATATTTAAGATGACCTATTAAGTGCTCTAATATAATAAGTATCCAAGTATAAAAACATTAAAATGTTTTTGTATTTGTTTTAAGTCTAATTGCTCATAATAATTATTACCCTTTGAAGAAGAAATTGAAATTATTTTATACCGGGAAATATGAATAGAAAATATTTAGAATTCTCCCTTCTTATACACTGAAGTGACAAAAGTCATGCGATACCTCTTAATATCGTGTCGGCCCTCCTTCCGCCCCTCGAAGTGCAGCAACTCGACGTGGCATAGACTCAACAAGCCGTTGGAAGTCTTCTGCAGGAATATTGAGCCATGCTGTCTCGATAGACGTCCATAATTGTGAAAGCGTTGATGGTGCAGGATTTTGGGCACGAACAGACCTCTCGGGGATGTCCCATAAATGCTCGATGGGATTCATGTCGGGCGATCTAGGTGGCCAGATCATTCGTTGGAATTGTCCAGAATGTTCTTCAAACCAATCGCGAACAGTTGTGGCCCGGTGACATGGCGCATTGTCATCCATAAAAATCCCATCGTTGTTTGGGTACATGAAGTCTATGAATGGCTGCAAGTGATCTCCAAGTAGCTGAACATAAGCATTTCCAGTCAATGTTCGGTCCAGTCGCACCAGAGGACCAAGTTCATGCCATGAAAAAACAGCCCACACCATTACGGAGCCACCACCAGCTTGAACAGTGCCTTGCTGACAGTTTGGGTCCATGGCTTCGTGGGGTCTGCACCACACTCGAACCCTACCATCAGCTCTTACCAACTGAAATCGGTTAAAATCTAGGATACTGTACCCCTGAGGAAGTCGCCAATCTTGCAACCCTGAATATTTCGGCAATTTTCCGCCAATTTCTTTAGGGTTGCAATACTATAATTAGAGGAATTCGTAGTTTCATTTTCCAAACAATATAATGACTATTTGCTGTTATTGTGATTATATTATTATTTGCAGAATACTTATTTGCAGTAAATAAGAACAGAAATATATATTCTTTTAAATTAGTATTCCAATAAATTACTGATTATTCCGAACTTATTCTTACAACGTATGTCGGTCACTGATTCAGAACATAAACAATATTTATGAAGTTGCCACTCAGGAAAGTAAGAAACAAACAAGAAAAAAGATTTTTTTATTTATTAATAACTTATATTTTATTCTTAAATAATTAATTTCCTTTTTAAAGATGTTCGTTTAGTTAGGATTTTGTGACAACCGTAATTAGATTTCGCTCGGAATATTTGAAGCTTTAGCTTTTTAGAACGTTAGTTAACGTTACAATTTAAATTTTTAATAATTAAAATAAATTAATATTAATAAAATAATGTGTGCGGAACATTTGATAATTATCTGGCAGAGTGCATGTGGCGGCGACAGCACAAATGTGACATCCGCAAAATAATTTATGATCTCACCGATGGAATAAAATTTTTGTTTCCACCACAATAAAGTTAAGTTATTCTCTAGTTTTTTCTTCTTTTTTATCTTTTGTTAATATTAATTTATCATTCGAATTCGGCTTCGTAAAGAACATGATTTATTTTATGACATTACAAAAAAAAAAAAGAATTGGCGAATAACTTTGCTGAAATTTTATCGTATCGAAATTTTATCAATTAACAGCGATTATTATCTTTGTTTAAACGATACTTTTTGTGACTTAGCAAAATAAAATTCCACATAATAATTTGGCGATAAAGCGATTTAATTTGGTGTGAAAGCAATTTAGGAATAAAATGTTGACAAAATAATGATATATTTTGGCGTTAAAGCGGCAATATGTGGCGTAAAAAGAAAACATTAAAAAGTTGACATAATAGTGGTAAAAATTTGGCGATAAAGCGATATAAATTGGCGCAAAGGCATTTTAGATATAATTTTCTTGGCATAATAGCGCTAAATTTCGGCGTAAAAGCGGTTTCATTTGGCACAAAAGTATTCCAGAGATAAAAAATTTTAGATAAAAATTTGGCGATAAAGCATCAACTTTTGGCGTAAAAGCGCCTGAAAAAACAAGATTCACTTAGTGAACAAATGTGGCTATAAAGTGATAAATATTGGCGATAAAGCATCAACTTTTGGCGTAAAAGCGCCTCAAAAAACAAGATTCACTTAGTGAAAAAATTTGGCTATAAAGCGATAAATATTGGAGTTAAAGCATTTTTTGGCTTAAAAGAAGTTATATAACAAAATTTGCTTAGTGAAAAATGGCGTTAAAGCGATAAATTTTGGCTTCAAAGCCTTTTCAGGAATAAACTTTGACGTAATAGCTATTTGGCGGCTAATGTTGGCGTAAAAGCACTGTTTGGCTATAAATTTTGGCGAAATAGCACTTTACAATGACGCCGAACTTATGCAACCTTTTTTGTCTGTTTATTTGGCGATTTGGCAACACAGTAAAGGATTTTGGCGTAATATCATTTTACCGCGCAAACTACCTGGCCCATTCATTTCTATGCTTACTTACCGACTTGGCAACATGGCGATGTGTTTGGCACAAAGGGTACAGGATCCTAGATTTTAACCCTGAAATCGTGACTCATCGGACCAGGCCACGGTTTTCCATTCATCTAGGGACCAACCGATATGCTCACGTGCCCACGAGAGTGGCTGCAAGCGATGTCGTTCTGTCAGTAAAGGCACTCGAGTCGGTCTTCTGCTGGAATAGCCCAAGAAAGCCAAATTTCTCCGCACAGTTCTAACAGACAAGTCCCTTGTACGTCCCACATTGATTTCTGCGGTTATTTGACGCAGTGTTGCTTGTCTGTTAGAATTTACGACTCTTTGCAGACGTCGCCGGTCTCGGTCGTTAAGTGCAGGCGGTCGACCACTGCGCTGTCCATGGTGGAATGTTATGCCTGAAATTTCATACTCTCGGCACACTCTTGACACAGTGGATCTGGAAATGTTGAATTCCCTAACGATTTCCGAAATGGCATGACCCATGCGTCTAGCTCCAACTAACATTCCGCGTTCAAAGTCTGTTAATTCCCGTAGTGCGGTCATCATCACGTCAAAACCTCTTCACATGAATAACTTGAACAGAAATGAAAGCTCTGCGAAAGCACTGCGCATTTATACCTGTTCTACGCGATGCTACTGCCATCTGAAAATTTGCATATTGCTATCCCATGACTTTTGTCACTTCAGTGTAATGGCTTGCACAATTTTCCATTATTCCCGCAATTTTCCACTATTTTCATTTACTATTGCTTTAAAATCAAATATACAGAATTTATAAAACTGGATTAGAGTTATTATGCAAGACAGAAAACTATTATGCTTAATAAATGACATTCTATACTTGAAAGAAAATTAAACGTCAATACTACTTCAAAGAAAATACATATCAATACGTTATTTATAAACTTTCTGTAAAGTCCTTTCAAAAGATTAATTTATTAGGTTTTAAAGATTTATGTGTGACAAAGAAAAGATCAAAATAGGTTGAAATACTCTTTAACTAAAGATACAAATAACTGCGAGAGAAAAAATATGACAAACTATACACAGAATAGTTCAAATCCTTATCATCTGAGTTTTGCAATTCCAATAATTTTGAAAAATTCTCATAAAATAAATAAATAAAAACAGTATATTCTTTAAAAAAAACATATAATGTTGTATGAAAATATTACTTTTTTTAACCGAAAAAAGCTTTAAAAAAATTCATCGAATTCGCTTTTTTTACACCATAGTTCTCCAATAGGAAAATCACTATAGTTCGGAAATATTTTTGGAAGAAAAAACCCTTACCAGCAATTCCAAAGTTGAGAAAAAAAAGTTGAGTTTATACTTGAATACTTTTTTTATGATTTACAATATATCATGGGTATTTTTAAAATTCTGACACTAAAAGAGTGTTATGAATCCACTTTTCTTTGTAACAGTAGAAAAATGGTAAAATTATTCATATTTACACTTTAAAGTTAACATGCTGAAAATTTGATGGAATTTCATTTTACAGGGAAAACATTCATTGTCCTAATTTATTTCAAATATTTCATTTCCATATTTGATGCTTTTACTTAATATGAAAATGCGATTTTCGTCTGTTAATAACACGGAAAATATTATATCCTTGTTAATATAAATTCTTTATCCATATAATTGGTATTAAGTGCTTTTGATTCTCCAAATGTTTTTTTTCATTTTTGTACCATCTGGAATTTATTTATAATGCATAAAAATAATGCCATTATTCTTTTAAATATGTTACACTTTATTAATAACATTCTTATTGCAAAAACTACAAATTATTGAATTTTAAGAGATAGCATAGATTGTGTAACATTTTTCACACTGGAAGAGTTGTGACATTTCTTTCCCAGGAGAGAGGAATGTATATTATTTGAAAAGTACATAATAACAACCTATCCTTCAAATTTGGTAGCAGACAAGCAGTGTTGTGAGTAGTTACATTACATGCATTACATTATGACCTTGGGGTGAACTGCATTTGAGATTTAATCGTGCACTTGTGATCAAATTTATATTTTTAATTTTCTTTTCTTTGTACAATAACACAGAATTCAGTATTTGTATATATACAGTGCTTGTAAATAAAAATTAAAGTGTTATAGGACAAGCATTCTAGTATAAGCATTACAATTGTTTATAAAATCAGACAACAAGCTAAGTTATCTAAATAGGAATAAACAAAAATATAGATTTTAAATTTGCTCGTAAGTATGTTATTGTTTATATCTAAAACATTTTTATGATTATATAAATTTAAACCTTAATAGAATTTTTTTCTTTCTAATGCAGCTGACAAACACTTAGACAGCTTGGTCTTGAATGCCTTAAGGCAAGTGCTGCACAGACGTTACTCACTTTGCATTACCCAGGGGCCGCGTGTAACTTGATGGTAAGCTAGGGATGTGGAGTAACAATGCCCCCGAACGCTCTACGATCATATTAGACCGGGACCTACGGTTTAAAGTGGATTCCGAACCCCTACAAACATCCATGGCACCGCCGGGACTCGAACCCGAAACCGAAGATGGTATAGAGCGCCAGAGCGCTAGCCACTCGGCCATTCAGGTTCCACCTTAATAGAAAAACAATGAACAATTTTAAAATTATAATACATTATTTATTTATGAAAAGGAGATACTTTTTTTTTAATTATCTTAAATAAGAGATTTATTTCAGTTTAATTTATTAATATTATAAAATTAGCTAATTAAAACTTTTGATATGTGTAATTAGATAGCATTTTTTCGAAATTTTCAAGACATGTGATTGCATTGAATATATTTGCATAGTTTCTATACATTCCATTAATTTAAATATTTTATGCAGAGTTAATAACGGTTCATTAAATTGAAAACTTTAATACTTACAAAAAAAGGCAGACATGTTTGATTGCATTCTTTTTATCAAAGTTAATCTCCAATTTAATTAATATTTAATCCCAATGTCTGAAATTTTAGATAAATTGTAAATGAGACATCTATGCTAATATAACCGGAAACATTGAAAAGTATGTCTATTAACTTTTGTAATATGTTACAATGAATTATAAAATAGGCTTAATAACTGTAATAAATATTTTTAAAATTTGCTTTTGATTCTATTTTCATTAACATTAAATCTGATTTTATGAAATTCTTTAAATAAATAATGAAAGAAAATGCAATTAAATGCCATATTTATACATAAAAATATCATAATTTTTTCTAATTAGTATGTATAAATGGTATTCTTGGTTCTATATTACTGAATGTACCTTTAATTTTTAATTCATTTCAAGAATTTACAATTACATTAAATTTACGTTTATATAATAACGTTTTGGAATAGTTTTATAAGTCAGAAAAAATAAATATAATGTTTGAATGATGTCTGGATAATATTTCGATATATAATATATTAAAAAAGTAATACAATTAATATAGAAATTTTATTTGTAATTAACGACGATTTCTTTACTTGAAATCTTGATCTATTTATTTGTTATAAAAATTGTAATTGCATTTTCATTGAAGGAAAAACATTATTCACAAATAATTTTCTTTTGTTTGCTTGAAACTCTATGAATTATAAATTATCCTTTAATTTAAAATTGTCTTCCAAAAAATTGCTTGTTTCTTCCCATATACACTGTAATCCAAAAATTAAGTTATAAACACAAAACATATAATATTTCGAATTATAACCGTCTGGTTATTGCAATAAAAGTTTTACACTCATTTCCAATAATAAGAGACAAGTAATATTAACATAAAACTAACAGGAATAGTTTTTTAAATAAGGCAAGGGAGAAAAAAAAAATAAAGTGGGAAAAAAAAAACAACCATGAAATCTGATTTTTTTTTAAAATATTCCAGCTAATAGTGAATAGAGGCCAACCTGCTTAACGTTAGAAGCCTAACAGGGAGATTTCATGTCGAAAACGTGTTGGTTGTTGACCAAAACATTTGACAATATATCTGATACGCCTGCGGAGGATGGACGTCCCACAACAGCTCTTTTTACAGCACAAACATGATATTTGGGTTTTAGTTCGGGCAACCTGTTTGGCCACTACATTTGACGAGCATCCTTTTTCTTCAGAATTTCCTCCACAACTTGAGATCTTTGTTGAATCACATTACCATGCATAAAAAGAAAATCTCACCAAACAGTTCTTCAGAAATTCTCCACTTAAAGTTCAGGAATCTCACATTTGTATTATCATGCAGTCACACAATCTGTATAAAAGTCATGGAAAGGCATACGACATCTAACGTGATTCCTTCCCATACAAGGATTTTACTTCTACCAAAGTGATCCATCTCCCATATGTTGAAAGGATAATATCTCCTTTCTACCGTTATGCAGTCACACAATCTGCATAAAAGTCATGGAAAGGTGTACGGTATCTACCGTGATTCCTCCCCATACAAGGATTGCACTTCCACCAAAGTGATTCATCTCCCATTTGTTGAAAGGATAAACTTCCGCCAGGGTTTCTTTAAATAAAGATATATTTCTGGAATCAATCTGTATATTGAATTTTGATTCTCTTGTTGAAAGGACATACCCCAATTATTACTGTGTTCAAGAAAGATGCAAAAACATTGTCTCTACATACGCTAAAGAGTACAACACCACAGATAACTGGGTATGAAAATCTTCACAGCTAGACGTTTTTTGATAGTTTATCTAGAAAGTTTTTCTAAGGCAGCAGAGAGGTTCTGCAGACAGTTTTCTAGCAGTTATCTCTCCATGGCTTAGTGTATTTAATGCAATTTATCGATCCTATTCGGACATTGTAACATTTGGGACACCTTGGATGCAATGGTACCTGTAAATTGGAATTGGTACCTAGATACCACTGTCTAGAAATTCGAAAGCTTCGAGTGACGGCAGTTTGAAGCTTGCAGGATTCAAACATGGTGATGGTTCTCCATCTCCAATCCATAGTTCTGTAAATTATAATAACTCACGTTAACTATCATGAATCAATCTTGCTGTCTTAAGAAACACTACTCTGAAGATGAAATTCATAAATAAGAAAATCATTCAGTTTTACGTTTTTATTTTTAAAAAAAAAGACACTTTTAAACCGGTTCACAGACATCTAAATTAACGTTTATACTGAAGCTATAAAAAATATAATTGCACTTTCATTGAATCATAAACATTATTCCCATAATGTTTATATGGGTCCCATAAAGTTTATAATGTCCCTTAAAGTTTACCACATTATATATGACATGAATTAAAAAAATATTAGTTGAAACCACATTGTTAAAATTTTACCTAATATGTAAAAAAAGAATTATAGGCTAAATTTCGAGCAATGTTGTATAAAAGAATTAAACAGATTTTTTTAAAAAAATTCAGATTTTATTAAAAATAATTAGAAAAAATATCGGAATTAGTTTGACAGAATGAAAACTTTTCCTTGAATTAAAGAAAATGACTGCTGACGTGTACATTTTCGTTTGAAGGAAAAAATAAAATGAAAATAATGCAAACAACTTCCAAAAAGAATAAAAAAAGTAACCTTGAAAGGATCATCCAAGGACAAAATCCAACTTCTTTTCTTTTTCGAAAGAGTTGATGGCTGTCCATTGAATATAAGATCTAAAGATCTCCTCCAATCACTGTCTTTTACTATTGTAGTAAATCCTCTTACAAACCATTTAAAAAAAGAAATATATAATTAATTCTTGAATCTATGTAATTCAATTCTTGAATCTATGTAATTCAATTATTGAATCTATGCATATAATTATAAAAAAGAATTATTTCCATAAATAATAATTCTTGGTATAATTTAAATTGAAGTAAGTAAATTACTAATTTATTTATAATATGTATTTTTTTTTAATTTTTAGGAATATTTGTGTATGATAATTAAAGTAGTAAATAATTATTATTTGAAAAATTAAAATGTTTATTGATTATGTTCTTTTGACTCACAGACTATGTATTTGAATTATTTTAAAATCCATACTTGAAGTATACTATAGAAAAGACTAAGATTTAAAATACATCAAATCTAAATAATGGTGCATTGAACAACAAGTTAGTAGAATAAAATAAATGAGTTTAAAATTTATATAAATAGTAACGAAGACTCTTAAGAAACCAAGTATTTATGCTGGTATCATTTCAACAATGAAACTTCAGAAAACTAGTATGAAAAGATGTACGAATTTATTTGGCACATTGTTGCAGTATTGATACACCAAAGAACTATATTGACATTTGTATGCTGTTTAATATGGCAAAACTGGAACTCAATCCATTTACATCAGGCCACTCGCCAAAAAATAATACAACAATTAAATCAAAATTACACACTATCAAAATATTAAGAACACATAAAAACATGATCATTAGAACTAAAATTTGACAATATCATAACATTAAAAACTTTTAAAATGTACACAAGTAAAAACCTAAAAATTATATCTATAATAAAATTATAAAAGGAGAAGTAAACATGTACTCAGGACATGAAATCCCTGGCCATCCAATACAACAGGCAATCATCTTCTTTATCTTATAACGTAGGGTTACTTGCCTGGACAGACAAGTAACTGCTGCTTATTCATAGAGTCTATGTTACAGATAGGGCATAAACTGTTAGATAATATGCTAATTTGCTTAGATGTTCGGCCAAGAAGTCGTGTCCTGTTCTCAGTCTGAAGTTAGCTGCTGCCGTTTTTCGTGTGGCCTGCGACTGAACTCTTTCCAATCATCCTTGACTTTTCCCCAGAGTTTATCCCTTGATTAAATTGATATGTATGCCAATATAATATTCTTCTGTATACTTCTGTTAAGGGAATATAAGGGAATAGGACTCCGGGTCCTTATATTCTCCGGGGGGTCCCTTATATTCTATTCACCCCATCTCTCTCCCTTATATATAGTGGTTCAACTCTGTACGCCTATTTGCCAATTGGTCAGCATTTTCATTACCACCAATATCTACATGGGAGGGTATCCACTGGAATTCTATAGCTTTACCGTTCATATTTAGCTCCCTGGTATTTCGTTTTATTTTTGTCAAAAGGGGCTATTCGGTGAGGTTGATATTTGTATAATTAGAATGCTGGTATCTGCTTGCTCATAAATATTACAAGAGACACTAGAATAAAAGCACTAGGAGATTTAGACGATAGGAGGGCACACAAAGATTTTAAGTGTGTCACAAATTTATTTGTATATTATTCGAATAGGATTATTTTGAAGTTTGAAGAGATATCAAACTCATATGTATGGACATTTAAACACAAAGAAACTTCAAGAATATTTAATAAAAGGATTTTTATGTAAAATTGGTATAGAATTGACATTTTATATTGATAGAAGTAGAGTGTAATATTATCATAAAAATTGAGATGGAAATATTGGGAAGAACTATAAATAGGCAAGGTATTTACTTAATAAAATGATTTTTTTAAAATAAATATTTACTAAACTAAGAAATTAGGTCATTAGCAAAAGTTTAATTTATTAAATGAATAATGGTTTAAAAGTTATTTTTAAATTATTATTCATTAAATAAATAAATAACCTATTTCAAAAATAACCTCTATTTAAACCTTTCATCAAAATAAGAGTCCTTTAGACAAAATTATTTTAAATTTTTTTTCATTTATGTTGGCAATATTATTGTAAATTTGAAACTTACAACAGTCTCATTGCAATTTTACAACTAAATTCAACTAAAAATTAATGCCGGACATTGATGTTTATAACAATTCTTACAAAAAAAGGAATAAAAATGTGAGTACGAATAAAATATTTTTCTTGTTAAGATACATTTTATATTTCATAATTTCTTTCAATATCTCTGCCAAAAAATAAATGAATAAATAAAAATCAGTGCAAAGTTTTTTTAACCCTGAAGCTTTCACAAAACTGATACTTTTTTTATACATTTCAAATAAAAGTTTCATAGCACCAAACTTAAAACTGTTTCGTCATTTCAAAATTTATATGAATCACTTCTGGTTTTTTATCCTTTCTATTTTTTTTAAACTTTTCGAAAGTGGCTCTCAAAAACAGCTCTCTTGAGATTTGCTTTTTCCCTGGGAGCTTTCTTGAGGTAATCTATTTAGTTCTCCTTCATCACGCACAGCTGGCTTCTGAGATTTTGGAGGAGAAAATTATATTCTGTACATCCCTTTTTCACCGATCAGTTGAGAGTCACCACTCCGAAATGGTACTTTCTTGTTTCTGCAGTTGCGACTGCTTCAACTTCGAGAAGTTTTCCCAACTTTTACAATGCCCGACGGGGCTTTGCCTTTCGTTATCTAACAGGGAGAAAATTCAGATTCGCATTGCGAGTAATTTAATCGTATGTTTCCATGTGTTAATTTGTTAGAATGAATCTTCACTGGTTCTCTTTTGAGTAACGTGCATTCATGAGACAATAGAGAGGTTTTGCATAGCGGAAGCCACCCGCTTTCACTTTTCCCACTATTTGGCGCATGATACCACTGCGCATGCGCTCATCAGAAACGGTCATTTAACGGGAAGCTTAAAATGAGTTTTTGCACAGCGTCCGCTTTCACTTTTCCGTTAAATTAAAACAGCGCCAAAACAAAATCTGGAATACGAGGAGCTGAGTGATGATATAGAAGTGCAAATGCCCAGTTCTCGATAAGAAAGATTTAACAAATGTAGATTTTAATCGTTTTTGTCCGAGATCATTTATTTTTTTATTTATTATATATTTTAATACAAAAAAAATTGCAAAATGTATTACATATATGCTTATGCTCCAGTTGATAATTGCTATTAATCTTTATGTGACAATCAGGCAGCACGAAATGGTAAAAGAAATGAAGTATAAAAACATGCAAAGAATAAAAAAAAAAAATGTAAAAAAAGAACGTTTCTATTTGCAGCTGCTTTGTTATGACTAGCATTGTGGTTTTTGTTTCAATTTAAACATCTGCTTTTCTCTCCATCTAAAACATCTATTCATTTCGAATAAAGATAGTGCGGAAATAAAAGGTTGATTAAAGTTAATTATTCCCTGAAAATATATACTAAAAAAATATATTTTACCTTTAGACGTAAGTAATAATTTAAATAATGTAATTTTAAATAACGCAATTAAATGTATATACATGTTTACTTAATTACTAAAATTCTAATAATTGCTTATTTTAAATTTTGAAAAAATTCTCTGCCATGTTTATGCTAATGAAAAAATATATTATGCAGATATTTTCAAATTAACTATCTGTTTTTAGATATTTCAGTTATTTTTCTTTCCTATTTTTTGTAATTCAAAAGGCTATTTCAAATTGATAACCTGTACCTGTAATTTGTACTTGTTAAAATGCTGCATGATTTTAGATTCAGATATATATTTAGTAATGTTATATGTTTGTTTAAATTATTAAAAGTATTGCAATTGTAATTGTTTTTAAATACATTTTTTTAATTAAAATATAATATTAAAATAAAATTGTGTTTCTGTTTTTATGAAACAAGACTATTATATAAAGATGTTTAGTGGTTTCATTGGTAGTAAGCTTTTACAGGATAATTGTACAAAATCTAAACTACATCATTAACAAAAGGGAATTAAAAATTCATTCTTTCTAAATTTCTTATAAAGCATTTGCTCATTGAAGATTATACATATAACAATAAAAAAAAAACAGTAATAATAAGTGTAAATTTAAAATTTTACTTAAAAATTGGTGAACATAATTTGTTTTGATGATTAGAAACATATGGGCTATGAATGAACATGACTAATTTTAATGTTACTTTATTTTTCATATGTCTAGTTTTAAGAATATATATTATAAATTTATATTAATTTAAAACAAACAAAGTAATTTTTTATTTAAAAGTATATTAAAAAGCTATTTGCTATAAATAATTTGTTTTAATTGTTAAAATTCTGATATTAAAATATTTTTTAATTTTATAACTCTTTTATTTTTATGCTAATTAAAAGTACTATAGAAATATTTTCCATTTATTAACCTGCTTCTGTTAGTAGTTTAATTTTCTATTCCTGTTTTGAATTTCATATCATTATTTAAGAAATAATTTGTAAATTATATTTGTTACTATGAAAAAATTAGCATTTTTAATAGTATAATATTTAAAAAAAGGGTGAGCAGAAGATCTACCTCCCCGTGGTGCACCTGGTAACAGTTTTTAGTAGCTAAAAGATCTGAAACTTGGCATTATTGTTAGATTAATGAACTCTGTTTCAGCATGTTTTGTTGTTGTTGTTGTATGTTGCATATATTTTTTTTCATTGTTCTTTTTTTGCTGTAACTGTTCATAATCTGCCATTGGAAATAAAAAAATAAAATAAACTGTATATAAAATATATCCATTTTGTGCCCTCCTGTTTTAACTTGATTATATTAGTATGGATTTATTTTTCTGAATAGAACTTTTTATATTTTGAATTGAGTTTTATAATAAATTGAAAATATACACAGATAAACTAATGTACTATTAAATAAGTGCTAAATAAATTTGCTTGTTTATTTTGAAAATTATTCTTTATTTAAGAAAACAACATATAACAAGAAATATGATTTTATTCATTTTCATTCTTAATATTAGTTACTTTTTAAAGATTTGATTTAATTTTATATTTGTTTGTCCTTTTTTTTTTTATTACAACTTTCTGTTTCATTTCTTCTTTTTTTTTTTTTCTTTTTTATGGGGACTTTTTGTAATGTTATAAGAGTTAATAATTTTTAACTTCTTTAAAAATCTTTCTGCTGTCTGCAAATTAAAAGTGAAGTAGTAATATATAACTGAATCATTACAATTTTTTTTTTTTTTCTTGCATGCTTCATGCTTCATGTGAAATTATTAATTTATTTTATACACCTTTATAATAAATTGCAAGAGTAAATAAATTTACTATATTGTTTCTTAATAAATTTGTTTGCTTTGTTAGAACATTTTTCTTTATTTAAGGAAATGGCATATTGTAGGAATCAATTTTAACATTTTCATCATAATTATGTAAAGATTTTCAAAAATTTTACTAATCTGTTTTTTAAAGTATATCATGAATTAAAAATAAAATTAAAATTAATTAATTTAAAATTAATTCAGGTTTCTTAAATCTCTTTCATAGTTGTTATACATTACAAGAAATGTTCATTTAAAAATATTGCTTCATATATTCTGAAATATTTAAATACAAGAAACTTGCACAAAATTATATGTAAATAATAAGTAATTTAATCAAAATTTTAAAAAAGTTGTACATAAATAAATCTATAAAATACATACATACAATTTTTAATGAGTAATGAAATTGTTCACTAAAGACATGTCAATACAAAACAAATAGCAATCTAGTTGCTAATAAACAAATACTTTTTTTTTTTTTTTTTTTTTTTTTTTTGGCAAATGATTTTTTGCTGGTACATTAGCTTATTATTTGACTCAATCTACCATCTATGTCAAGAAAATAAATATGAATATGTAAACAGTGATTATATCATTTAATGTTCCATTCTGAAATGGATATATATTTTTTTATTCTCGAAGGACTGTTTGTGAAAAAATATTTTCTAGTTGTCATTATCTTTATTATTAAAAATGGGGGAGTGGGTGAATTCTCCCACTCCTGTAAATTGAAAAAATTATTTTATTCAAAAATTAATATTTAAAATTTAATATACATGAATAATCCAAATGATCCTGAATTTGGAATATTATTCAGGGGTTTATAAATCAATATACAATAAAAAATAAAAAATTGTTCGTAATATAATTCGAATAAAACTGATGAAACGATTAGGAGTTAAACGTATTAGGAAACGGGGCTAACTGAAATTAAACACTATAGATTTACTTTTAAAAAATTAAATTATTTTTTGTATTAGGCTAGGATCTTGTACTAGAAGAAATGTGCTTAGATGTAATTAAAAAAAATTTTTTTATTTATCAGCAGAATCATCAACGAGGAAGAACAACAAAGACACATATACGATATTCTACGAATCACGAAAGTTTCCAGTTTATTTTTTATATTAAAAATATTCTATAATGTAGTTTAATATCTTAACATTATAGTATATTTTATTATATTTAATGCTAAATTAATTCTAAAATTTCCATGATAATCTGCTAAAGCTTAATCGATTTTCATTTATATAACATAATAAGTTTTGCCTATAATGATGTTTGAGTATCTGTCTAACTACAAAATATATTTATATATATGAATGAAAATTGATTAAGTTTAAACAGATTATCATGAGAATTTCAGAATTAATTAGCATTAAATACAGTTATGCTAAGAAATTAAACTACGTTATAGAATATTTTTAATATCAAAAATAAACTGGAAAACTTACTTTCGTGATTCGTAGAAGATCGTGTATGTGTGTTCGTTGCATCATCGTTGATGAATCAGCTGATTAGTAAAAAAAAATATTTTTATTTAAGATTAATTGCTCGCATATTTCCCATTTTTTGCTTTGTTCAAGATCCTGGACTAATCTAAAAAATATTTTAATTTATTTAAATGAAGTCTATAGCGTTTAATTTCTGCCTCCCGTGTTTCACAGTTAGTCAACTCCTCATCTATTCATCAGTTGGCGGCCATGTTTGTTTGTTAGAAATGCTTTCAAATCGCATGCGCAGAAGTGCAATATTACAGATATGCATGCGCAATAGTACCATGTTTCCTATGAGCATGCGCGCTAGGGAGAAAAAATTACGAACGGTGAAAAACGTTATGCAAAAACTCTCTAATATCTTTTAGGCAGGTGATACACGCGTAATCGCCAATTCAGTTTCGTTAGCAGTCTCGACCTTGCACCTAATGATTATTTTCTTTCACATGAAGACGCAGGTTGCTTTTTAATATTTTGAAGACATTAAAATATTAAAATTATCAGTACTGACTGGTTGAATTTCCAGAGGTAGTAGAATTTTTTTCTCAAAGTCTAAAATATTTAAACTATGAGTGACTATATGAGAAAATGATCAACTTTTATAAGTATAGGGATTCATTAATGACATTTTGTTTCTGTTCGTTCGTTCGTTTATTCTTATGATTAATGTCTCTTGAATGTGAATAAAATTCGCAAAGACAAAAAAAAAAAAAAAAAAAAGATCTCCAAAAAAAAACCTTCAATTATTCTTTAGATCTTTCTTCTTTTTCGTTGAATCTCTTCAATCGACTCAAAATGGTGTCCCTGGAGTGGTCTTTCGAGTTTAGGGAAAAGCCAGAAGTCACACGGTGTGAATACGGTGGTTGTGGAACGATATGGATTTAAATTTTAGCGAAAAAGTCACGGAAAATCAATGCAGTGTGTGCTGGCACATTCAATGATTTCGGTACCAATCGAAATTTGACGCGTTTGAGGCCCAAAATGGAATGGACCGATCCTTTTGAAATGCCAACATCAGCAGCAAGGTGTCTAATTGTAAATCGACGGTTTGCATGCACCAAATCTTTAATTTTTTTGGCGTGAGCATCGACGGTTGAGGTTGATGGACGACCAGAGGGCTCTTCGTCTTCAACGCGTTCTCTGCCTTCTTTGAACTGTTTACTCCACTTGTAAAGATTTCTTTCCGATATAGGAATGCTCACCGAATGCCTTCTGCAACATTCTATACGTTTCCGCAAACAAAATTGAATGCGAGTTCTTTGCTCGATTAAGTCAGACATTTCGAAAATCGCCGGAGTCAGTTTTAACATCTCACAAAGCCAAGCGTAACTCGAGCACTAATGAATATTTTATCGTCAGATTTCACACAGATATCAAAGACAGTGCCAACAACATAAAAAAGAGAAAAAATTGAAATTCCATAAACCCCGGAAATTTTAAATGGAAAATTGGTTTTACTTTTTGGGTACAGTAGTATAAGTATATGGAATCATTAATGACATTTCGTTCGTTTATTATTATAATCAATGTGTCTTGAATATGAATTTTATTCACAAAGTCTAAAATACGTCTACTGTGAGTAAATATATGAGAAAATATTCAACATTTATAAGTATATGGAATCATTGATGACATTTTGTTCGTTTATTATTATAATCAATGTGTCTTGAATATGAATTTTATTCACAAAGTCTAAAATACGTCTACTGTGAGAAAATATATGAGAAAATATTCAACATTTATAAGTATATGGAGTCATTGATGACATTTTGTTCGTTTATTATTATAATCAATGTATCTTGAATATGAATTTTATTCACAAAGTCTTAAATATGTCTACTGTGAGTAAATATATGAGAAAATATTCATTTATAAGAATATGGAATCATTGATGACATTTTGTTCGTTTATTATTATAATCAATGTATCTTGAATATGAATTTTATTCACAAAGTCTTAAATATGTCTACTGTGAGTAAATATATGAGAAAATATTCATTTATAAGTATATGGAATCATTGATGACATTTTGTTCGTTTATTATTATAATCAATGTATCTTGAATATGAATTTTATTCACAAAGTCTAAAATACGTCTACTGTGAGTAAATATATGAGAAAATATTCAACATTTATAAGTATATGGAATCATTGATGACATTTTGTTCGTTTATTATTATAATCAATGTGTCTTGAATATGAATTTTATTCACAAAGTCTTAAATACGTCTACTGTGAGTAAATATATGAGAAGATATTCAACATTTATAAGTATATGGAATCATTGATGACATTTTGTTCGTTTATTATTATAATCAATGTGTCTTGAATATGAATTTTATTCACAAAGTCTAAAATACGTCTACTGTGAGTAAATATATGAGAAAATATTCAACATTTATAAGTATATGGAATCATTGATGACATTTTGTTCGTTTATTATTATAATCAATGTATCTTGAATATGAATTTTATTCACAAAGTCTTAAATATGTCTACTGTGAGTAAATATATGAGAAAATATTCAACATTTATAAGTATATGGAATCATTGATGACATTTTGTTCGTTTATTATTATAATCAATGTATCTTGAATATGAATTTTATTCACAAAGTCTTAAATACGTCTACTGTGAGTAAATATATGAGAAAATATTCAACATTTATAAGTATATGGAATCATTGATGACATTTTGTTCGTTTATTATTATAATCAATGTATCTTGAATATGAATTTTATTCACAAAGTCTTAAATACGTCTACTGTGAGTAAATATATGAGAAAATATTCAACATTTATAAGTATATGGAATCATTGATGACATTTTGTTCGTTTATTATTATAATCAATGTGTCTTGAATATGAATTTTATTCACAAAGTCTTAAATACGTCTACTGTGAGTAAATATATGAGAAAATATTCAACATTTATAAGTATATGGAATCATTGATGACATTTTGTTCGTTTATTATTATAATCAATGTGTCTTGAATATGAATTTTATTCACAAAGTCTAAAATACGTCTACTGTGAGTAAATATATGAGAAAATATTCAACATTTATAAGTATATGGAATCATTGATGACATTTTGTTCGTTTATTATTATAATCAATGTGTCTTGAATATGAATTTTATTCACAAAGTCTTAAATACGTCTACTGTGAGTAAATATATGAGAAAATATTCAACATTTATAAGTATATGGAATCATTGATGACATTTTGTTCGTTTATTATTATAATCAATGTGTCTTGAATATGAATTTTATTCACAAAGTCTTAAATATGTCTACTGTGAGTAAATATATGAGAAAATATTCAACATTTATAAGTATATGGAATCATTGATGACATTTTGTTCGTTTATTATTATAATCAATGTGTCTTGAATATGAATTTTATTCACAAAGTCTAAAATACGTCTACTGTGAGTAAATATATGAGAAAATATTCAACATTTATAAGTATATGGAATCATTGATGACATTTTGTTCGTTTATTATTATAATCAATGTATCTTGAATATGAATTTTATTCACAAAGTCTTAAATACGTCTACTGTGAGTAAATATATGAGAAAATATTCAACATTTATAAGTATATGGAATCATTGATGACATTTTGTTCGTTTATTATTATAATCAATGTGTCTTGAATATGAATTTTATTCACAAAGTCTTAAATACGTCTACTGTGAGTAAATATATGAGAAAATATTCAACATTTATAAGTATATGGAATCATTGATGACATTTTGTTCGTTTATTATTATAATCAATGTGTCTTGAATATGAATTTTATTCACAAAGTCTTAAATACGTCTACTGTGAGTAAATATATGAGAAAATATTCAACATTTATAAGTATATGGAATCATTGATGACATTTTGTTCGTTTATTATTATAATCAATGTGTCTTGAATATGAATTTTATTCACAAAGTCTTAAATACGTCTACTGTGAGTAAATATATGAGAAAATATTCAACATTTATAAGTATATGGAATCATTGATGACATTTTGTTCGTTTATTATTATAATCAATGTGTCTTGAATATGAATTTTATTCACAAAGTCTTAAATACGTCTACTGTGAGTAAATATATGAGAAAATATTCAACATTTATAAGTATATGGAATCATTGATGACATTTTGTTCGTTTATTATTATAATCAATGTATCTTGAATATGAATTTTATTCACAAAGTCTTAAATATGTCTACTGTGAGTAAATATATGAGAAAATATTCAACATTTATAAGTATATGGAATCATTGATGACATTTTGTTCGTTTATTATTATAATCAATGTATCTTGAATATGAATTTTATTCACAAAGTCTTAAATACGTCTACTGTGAGTAAATATATGAGAAAATATTCAACATTTATAAGTATATGGAATCATTGATGACATTTTGTTCGTTTATTATTATAATCAATGTGTCTTGAATATGAATTTTATTCACAAAGTCTTAAATACGTCTACTGTGAGTAAATATATGAGAAAATATTCAACATTTATAAGTATATGGAATCATTGATGACATTTTGTTCGTTTATTATTATAATCAATGTATCTTGAATATGAATTTTATTCACAAAGTCTTAAATACGTCTACTGTGAGTAAATATATGAGAAAATATTCAACATTTATAAGTATATGGAATCATTGATGACATTTTGTTCGTTTATTATTATAATCAATGTGTCTTGAATATGAATTTTATTCACAAAGTCTTAAATACGTCTACTGTGAGTAAATATATGAGAAAATATTCAACATTTATAAGTATATGGAATCATTGATGACATTTTGTTCGTTTATTATTATAATCAATGTGTCTTGAATATGAATTTTATTCACAAAGTCTTAAATACGTCTACTGTGAGTAAATATATGAGAAAATATTCAACATTTATAAGTATATGGAATCATTGATGACATTTTGTTCGTTTATTATTATAATCAATGTATCTTGAATATGAATTTTATTCACAAAGTCTTAAATACGTCTACTGTGAGTAAATATATGAGAAAATATTCAACATTTATAAGTATATGGAATCATTGATGACATTTTGTTCGTTTATTATTATAATCAATGTGTCTTGAATATGAATTTTATTCACAAAGTCTTAAATACGTCTACTGTGAGTAAATATATGAGAAAATATTCAACATTTATAAGTATATGGAATCATTGATGACATTTTGTTCGTTTATTATTATAATCAATGTGTCTTGAATATGAATTTTATTCACAAAGTCTTAAATACGTCTACTGTGAGTAAATATATGAGAAAATATTCAACATTTATAAGTATATGGAATCATTGATGACATTTTGTTCGTTTATTATTATAATCAATGTGTCTTGAATATGAATTTTATTCACAAAGTCTTAAATACGTCTACTGTGAGTAAATATATGAGAAAATATTCAACATTTATAAGTATATGGAATCATTGATGACATTTTGTTCGTTTATTATTATAATCAATGTGTCTTGAATATGAATTTTATTCACAAAGTCTTAAATACGTCTACTGTGAGTAAATATATGAGAAAATATTCAACATTTATAAGTATATGGAATCATTGATGACATTTTGTTCGTTTATTATTATAATCAATGTATCTTGAATATGAATTTTATTCACAAAGTCTTAAATACGTCTACTGTGAGTAAATATATGAGAAAATATTCAACATTTATAAGTATATGGAATCATTGATGACATTTTGTTCGTTTATTATTATAATCAATGTGTCTTGAATATGAATTTTATTCACAAAGTCTTAAATACGTCTACTGTGAGTAAATATATGAGAAAATATTCAACATTTATAAGTATATGGAATCATTGATGACATTTTGTTCGTTTATTATTATAATCAATGTGTCTTGAATATGAATTTTATTCACAAAGTCTTAAATACGTCTACTGTGAGTAAATATATGAGAAAATATTCAACATTTATAAGTATATGGAATCATTGATGACATTTTGTTCGTTTATTATTATAATCAATGTGTCTTGAATATGAATTTTATTCACAAAGTCTAAAATACGTCTACTGTGAGTAAATATATGAGAAAATATTCAACATTTATAAGTATATGGAATCATTGATGACATTTTGTTCGTTTATTATTATAATCAATGTGTCTTGAATATGAATTTTATTCACAAAGTCTTAAATACGTCTACTGTGAGTAAATATATGAGAAAATATTCAACATTTATAAGTATATGGAATCATTGATGACATTTTGTTCGTTTATTATTATAATCAATGTGTCTTGAATATGAATTTTATTCACAAAGTCTTAAATACGTCTACTGTGAGTAAATATATGAGAAAATATTCAACATTTATAAGTATATGGAATCATTGATGACATTTTGTTCGTTTATTATTATAATCAATGTGTCTTGAATATGAATTTTATTCACAAAGTCTTAAATACGTCTACTGTGAGTAAATATATGAGAAAATATTCAACATTTATAAGTATATGGAATCATTGATGACATTTTGTTCGTTTATTATTATAATCAATGTGTCTTGAATATGAATTTTATTCACAAAGTCTTAAATACGTCTACTGTGAGTAAATATATGAGAAAATATTCAACATTTATAAGTATATGGAATCATTGATGACATTTTGTTCGTTTATTATTATAATCAATGTGTCTTGAATATGAATTTTATTCACAAAGTCTTAAATACGTCTACTGTGAGTAAATATATGAGAAAATATTCAACATTTATAAGTATATGGAATCATTGATGACATTTTGTTCGTTTATTATTATAATCAATGTATCTTGAATATGAATTTTATTCACAAAGTCTTAAATACGTCTACTGTGAGTAAATATATGAGAAAATATTCAACATTTATAAGTATATGGAATCATTGATGACATTTTGTTCGTTTATTATTATAATCAATGTGTCTTGAATATGAATTTTATTCACAAAGTCTTAAATACGTCTACTGTGAGTAAATATATGAGAAAATATTCAACATTTATAAGTATATGGAATCATTGATGACATTTTGTTCGTTTATTATTATAATCAATGTGTCTTGAATATGAATTTTATTCACAAAGTCTTAAATACGTCTACTGTGAGTAAATATATGAGAAAATATTCAACATTTATAAGTATATGGAATCATTGATGACATTTTGTTCGTTTATTATTATAATCAATGTGTCTTGAATATGAATTTTATTCACAAAGTCTAAAATACGTCTACTGTGAGTAAATATATGAGAAAATATTCAACATTTATAAGTATATGGAATCATTGATGACATTTTGTTCGTTTATTATTATAATCAATGTGTCTTGAATATGAATTTTATTCACAAAGTCTTAAAACGTCTACTGTGAGTAAATATATGAGAAAATATTCAACATTTATAAGTATATGGAATCATTGATGACATTTTGTTCGTTTATTATTATAATCAATGTGTCTTGAATATGAATTTTATTCACAAAGTCTTAAATACGTCTACTGTGAGTAAATATATGAGAAAATATTCAACATTTATAAGTATATGGAATCATTGATGACATTTTGTTCGTTTATTATTATAATCAATGTGTCTTGAATATGAATTTTATTCACAAAGTCTTAAATACGTCTACTGTGAGTAAATATATGAGAAAATATTCAACATTTATAAGTATATGGAATCATTGATGACATTTTGTTCGTTTATTATTATAATCAATGTGTCTTGAATATGAATTTTATTCACAAAGTCTTAAATACGTCTACTGTGAGTAAATATATGAGAAAATATTCAACATTTATAAGTATATGGAATCATTGATGACATTTTGTTCGTTTATTATTATAATCAATGTGTCTTGAATATGAATTTTATTCACAAAGTCTTAAATACGTCTACTGTGAGTAAATATATGAGAAAATATTCAACATTTATAAGTATATGGAATCATTGATGACATTTTGTTCGTTTATTATTATAATCAATGTGTCTTGAATATGAATTTTATTCACAAAGTCTTAAATACGTCTACTGTGAGTAAATATATGAGAAAATATTCAACATTTATAAGTATATGGAATCATTGATGACATTTTGTTCGTTTATTATTATAATCAATGTGTCTTGAATATGAATTTTATTCACAAAGTCTTAAATACGTCTACTGTGAGTAAATATATGAGAAAATATTCAACATTTATAAGTATATGGAATCATTGATGACATTTTGTTCGTTTATTATTATAATCAATGTGTCTTGAATATGAATTTTATTCACAAAGTCTTAAATACGTCTACTGTGAGTAAATATATGAGAAAATATTCAACATTTATAAGTATATGGAATCATTGATGACATTTTGTTCGTTTATTATTATAATCAATGTATCTTGAATATGAATTTTATTCACAAAGTCTTAAATACGTCTACTGTGAGTAAATATATGAGAAAATATTCAACATTTATAAGTATATGGAATCATTGATGACATTTTGTTCGTTTATTATTATAATCAATGTGTCTTGAATATGAATTTTATTCACAAAGTCTTAAATACGTCTACTGTGAGTAAATATATGAGAAAATATTCAACATTTATAAGTATATGGAATCATTGATGACATTTTGTTCGTTTATTATTATAATCAATGTGTCTTGAATATGAATTTTATTCACAAAGTCTTAAATACGTCTACTGTGAGTAAATATATGAGAAAATATTCAACATTTATAAGTATATGGAATCATTGATGACATTTTGTTCGTTTATTATTATAATCAATGTGTCTTGAATATGAATTTTATTCACAAAGTCTTAAATACATCTACTGTGAGTAAATATATGAGAAAATATTCAACATTTATAAGTATATGGAATCATTGATGACATTTTGTTCGTTTATTATTATAATCAATGTGTCTTGAATATGAATTTTATTCACAAAGTCTTAAATACGTCTACTGTGAGTAAATATATGAGAAAATATTCAACATTTATAAGTATATGGAATCATTGATGACATTTTGTTCGTTTATTATTATAATCAATGTGTCTTGAATATGAATTTTATTCACAAAGTCTAAAATACGTCTACTGTGAGTAAATATATGAGAAAATATTCAACATTTATAAGTATATGGAATCATTGATGACATTTTGTTCGTTTATTATTATAATCAATGTGTCTTGAATATGAATTTTATTCACAAAGTCTTAAATACGTCTACTGTGAGTAAATATATGAGAAAATATTCAACATTTATAAGTATATGGAATCATTGATGACATTTTGTTCGTTTATTATTATAATCAATGTGTCTTGAATATGAATTTTATTCACAAAGTCTAAAATACGTCTACTGTGAGTAAATATATGAGAAACTATTCAACATTTATAAGTATATGGAATCATTGATGACATTTAGAGAGCGCTATGATTACAAGGTCACGCACTTTGAGAATTACTGTCTGAGCATGCGTTAAAAGGACAAAAGCGTTCCGAGCGCACTCTCTTCAGAGAAACCGCGGAACTAAACGGGAATGCAGCTCTTTTATGCTCCAATAATTAGCGTTCTCTTTTGAACACATTAGGACTGTTTGACTTCTATATTTACTAACATATAATTCTTTTTCTTTCAGTGAAAAATCTGGTATTGATCTCCAATAATTAGCAACAAATTGATCTGCAACCAACTATGCAAACTCTTTTTTTTATACATTAATCCAAAAGACTCGATTATCCAATTCTTTGTGGGACATTGTAGTTGAGATGGAGTTCGAAGATGTTTTGATGGGAGTAGGGGACTATGGAAAGTATCAAAGGAATCTGATCGTGATTTTTCTCGTCCCAGCTGCATCTCTTCTGCCCTGGTTATCGATGAATGTGTTGTTCATGGTGTCCGTTCCGGATCACTGGTGCAGTGTCCCGGAGTTGTCCGCTTTCAATTTAACCATAGAACAACAGAGATCTCTTATCAGTCCACCTAACGAACACTGTAGGAGATATAACATTAGTTATACAGATATATTGCATATTGAGAATAGTACATTATCCAATGCATCTATGACGCCATGTGATCAAGGATGGCAGTATGATGAAACTTATTGGGATGAAACTGCATCAACTAAGGTAAGAATACATGCAGTCTTTATTATTTATTATTATTTTTTTTAATTTTCTGCATTCATAATTCATAAATTTTTTAACAAAATATTTTTGTGTATAAGAAAATTGTAATGAATTTACGGAAATTGCCTTTTTTTTTTTTAAATTTCAGTATTATGTTGCATGATAATTATGTATGAAAATATCTATTTATAGCTGCATTTTATTTTACAATTTTCGAATTATTTTTATTTTATTTTTTTAACAATTTTCTGCAATCATAATTCATAAATTTTGTTTCAAAATATTTTTGTGTATAAGAAAATTGTAATGAATTCACGTAAATTGCTTTTTTTTTTAAATTTCAGTATTATGATGCATTATAATTATGTATGAAAATATTTATTTATAGCTGCATTTTATTTTACAATTTTCGAATTATTTTATTTTATTTTTTTAACAATTTCCTGCAATCATAATTCATAAATTTTGTTCCAAAATATTTTTGTGTATAAGAAAATTGTAATGAATTCACCTAAATTGCTTTTTTTTTTTAATTTCAGTATTATGATGCATGATAATTATGTATGAAAATATTTATTTATAGCTGCATTTTATTTTACAATTTTCGAATTTTTTTATTTTATTTTTTTAACAATTTTCTGCAATCATAATTCATGAATTTTGTTTCAAAATATTTTTGTGTATAAGAAAATTGTAATGAATTCACGTAAATTGCTTTTTTTTTTTTTTTTAAATTTCAGTATTATGATGCATGATAATTATGTATGAAAATATTTATTTATAGCTACATTGGATTATGTAATGTTTTTTATCATTTCATTATTTTTTTATCATTATTCATTGTTTATTATGATTATGTAATATAAATATCCTGATTATATAATATTTTTTTATATATTTTTTTCTTAATTTAAAGAAAAAATCTTTTAATTGATGAAATTTAAAAGAGTTAAAATAATTAGTTTATATAAATATTTAGAGAAATATCCTTAAAAAAAGTATTGATCTTAAATAAACATATTTAGTTAATTTAAACGATTATTCTTGCTCCTGAAAGAAAATCTTTAATATTATATATATATTTTTTAATTTTACGTTAAAATGGCATATTTTTATTTTAATTTTGAATAATATGCATAATTGATTTTTTTTTGTATTTCCGAAACATTTAAAGTAATATATATTATAGAAGTACATCAATGAATGTCTTTCTTATGTATGATTCTGTTAACATTATTATTTTAAATGTAATCTAATGAGTTTAAAAAAATCCCTTTAAAAATATTATTTAATTTTTAATAAATATTATAATTAAATTCCTTTAAAATATTATTTATTGTTTTAATGGTTTAAGATATTAAATTGAATCAGTATAATTTTTTAAATTGTAAGTTAATTTTTAGAAAAAATATAAATCTTCATTAAATTACATCTGATGTTCAAATGAAAAAAAAATTAAATAAATGATTTTTTTTGTATAATTTAAAAACATGAGCATATTCCTAAAACGTAAGTAAATTTTCCTCCTTTCAATGTATGTTGAATTTTTGAGGAGTGTAAAGGATAATCTCAGCATTAAAGTAAAATTTTATTAGAAATATGTATTTATAGGGGGTCCGCATAAATTATTGATGTTATAATAACTGTTATTGAAATGATTATTGACAAAAAGCGTGTAGAATCACGAGAATATTTCAGTTCTTTTAATTATATTTTATCTTTATATACAAGAGAATGAAATGTCAGAAACTCAGCTATATTGATGTCGTAATACAAATAATTTTTTTTACAACTTATTTTGCATTTTAATGAAACATTCAATGCTGCTTTATTAAATTTTAGGTTAAAATCTAGGATACTGTACCCCTGAGGAAGTCGCCAATCTTGCAACCCTGAATATTTCGCCAACTTTCCGCCAATTTCTCTAGGGTTGCAATACTATAATTAGAGGAATTCGTAGCTTCATTTTCCAAACAATATAATGCCTATTTATTGTTGTTGGGATTATATTATTATTTAAAGAATACTTATTTGTAGTAAATAAGAACAGAAATATATATTCTTTTAAATTAGTATTCCAATAAATTACTGATTATTCCGAACTTATTCTTACAACGTACGTCGATCACTGATTCAGAATATAAACAATATTTATGAAGTTGCCACTCAGGAAAGTAAGAAACAAACAAGAAAAACGATTTTTTTATTTATTAATAACTTATATTTTATTCTTAAATAATTAATTTCCTTTTTAAAGATGTTCGTTTAGTTAGGATTTTGTGACAACCGTAATTAGAATTCGCTTGGAATATTTGAAGCTTTAGCTTTTTAGAACGTTAGTTAACATCACAATTTAAATTTTTAATAATTAAAATAAATTAATATTAATAAAATAATGTGTCCGGAACATTTGATAATTATCTGGCAGAGTACATGTGGCGGCGCCAGCACAAATGTGACATCCGCAAAATAATTTATGATTTCACCGATGGAATAAAATGTTTGTTTCCACCAAAGAGGAAGGACACACCACAATAAAAGGTAAGTTATTTTCTAGTTTTTTCTTCTTTTTTATCTTTTGTTTATATTAATTTATCATTCGAATTCGGCTTCGTAAAGAACATGATTTATTTTATGACATTACAAAAAAAGAATTGGCTAATAACTTTGGTGAAATTTTATCGTATCGAAATTTTATCAATTAACAGCGATTATTATCTTTGTTTAAACGATACTTTTTTGTGACTTAGCAAAATAAAATTCCACATAATAATTTGGCGATAAAGCGATTTAATTTGGTGTGAAAGCAATTTAGGAATAAAATGTTGACAAAATAATGATATATTTTGGCGTTAAAGCGGCAATATGTGGCGTAAAAAGAAAACATTAAAAAGTTGACATATTAGTGGTAAAAATTTGGCGATAAAGCGATATAAATTGGCATAAAGGCATTTTAGATGTAATTTTCTTGGCATAATAGCGCTAACTTTCGGCGTAAAAGCGGTTTCATTTGGCGCAAAAGTATTCCAGAGATAAAAAGTTTAGTGATAAAAATTTGGCGATAAAGCATCAACTTTTGGCGTAAAAGCGCCTCAAAAAACAAGATTCACTTAGTGAAAAAATGTGGCTGTAAAGTGATAAATATTGGCGATAAAGCATCAACTTTTGGCGTAAAAGCGCCTCAAAAAACAAGATTCATTTAGTGAAAAAATGTGGCTATAAAGTGATAAATATTGGCGATAAAGCATCATCTTTTGACGTAAAAGTGCCTCAAAAAACACAGTTCACTCATTCACTTAGTGAAAAAATTTGGCTATAAAGTGATAAATATTGGCGATAAAGCATTTTTTGGCTTAAAAGAAGTTATATAACGAAATTTGCTTAGTGAAAAATGGCTATAAAGCGATAAACTTTGGCTTCAAAGCCTTTTCAGGAATAAACTTTGACGTAATAGCTATTTGGCTGCTAATGTTGGCATAAAAGCACTGTTTGGCTATAAATTTTGGCGAAATAGCACTTTACAATGACACCGAACTTAGGCAACCTTTTTGTCTGTTTACTTGGCGATTTGGCAACACAGTAAATCATTTTGGCGTAATATCATTTTACCGCGCAAACTACCTGGCCTATTCATTTCTATGCTTACTTACCGACTTGGCGATGTGTTTGGCACAAAGGGTACAGGATCCTAGATTTTAACAAAATTTTATAAAAAAAAAATCACAATTTTTATTTTTTGTTAAAAATTCATACTTCTTCCTTATTTTATAAGTCATTTGGGTTAAAATCTAGGATCCTGTACCCTTTGTGCCAAACACATCGCCAAGTTGCCAAGTCGGTAAGTAAGCATAGAAATGAATGGGACAGGTAGTTTGCGCGGTAAAATGATATTACGCCAAAATCCTTTACTGTGTTGCCAAATCGCCAAGTAAACAGACAAAGAGGTTGCTTAAGTTCGGTGTCCTTGTAAAGTGCTATTTCGCCAAAATTTATAGCCAAACAGTGCTTTTACGCCAACATTAGCAGCCAAATAGCTATTACGTCAAAGTTTATTCCTGAAAAAGCTTTGAAGCCAAAGTTTATCGCTTTAACGCCAAATATTATCACTATCCTTTATCGCTTTATAGCCATTTTTCACTAAGCAAATTTTGTTATATAACTTCTTTTAAGCCAAAAATGCTTTATCGCCAATATTTATCGCTTTATAGCCAAATTTTTTCACTAAGTAAATCTTGTTTTTTGAGGCGCTTTTACGCCAAAAGTTGATGCTTTATCGCCAATATTTATCACTTTATAGCCACATTTTTTCACTAAGTGAATCTTGTTTTTTGAGGCGCTTTTACGCCAAAAGTTGATACTTTATCGCCAAATTTTTATCACTAAAATTTCTTATTTCTGGAATTCTTTTGCGCCAAATGAAACCGCTTTTACGCCGAAATTTAGCGCTATTATGCCAAGAAAATTATATCTAAAATGCCTTTACGCCAATTTATATCGCTTTATCGCCAAATTTTTACCACTATTATGTCAACTTTTTAATGTTTTCTTTTTACGCCACATATTGCCGCTTTAACGCCAAAATATATCATTATTTTGTCAACATTTTATTCCTAAATTGCTTTCACACCAAATTAAATCGCTTTATCGCCAAATTATTATGTGGAATTTTATTTTGCTAAGTCACAAAAAAGTATCGTTTAAACAAAGATAATAATCGCTGTTAATTGATAAAATTTCGATACGATAAAATTTCACCAAAGTTATTAGCCAATTCTTTTTTTGTAATGTCATAAAATAAATCATGTTCTTTACGAAGCCGAATTCGAATGATAAATTAATATAAACAAAAGATAAAAAAGAAGAAAAAACTAGAAAATAACTTACCTTTTATTGTGGTGTGTCCTTCCTCTTTGGTGGAAACAAACATTTTATTCCATCGGTGAAATCATAAATTATTTTGCGGATGTCACATTTGTGCTGGCGCCGCCACATGCACTCTGCCAGATAATTATCAAATGTTCCGGACACATTATTTTATTAATATTAATTTATTTTAATTATTAAAAATTTAAATTGTGATGTTAACTAACGTTCTAAAAAGCTAAAGCTTCAAATATTCCAAGCGAATTCTAATTACGGTTGTCACAAAATCCTAACTAAACGAACATCTTTAAAAAGGAAATTAATTATTTAAGAATAAAATATAAGTTATTAATAAATAAAAAAATCGTTTTTCTTGTTTGTTTCTTACTTTCCTGAATGTCAACTTCATAAATATTGATTATGTTCTGAATCAGTGACCGATGTACGTTGTAAGAATAAGTTCGGAATAATCAGTAATTTATTGGAATACTAATTTAAAAGAATATATATTTCTGTTCTTATTTACTGTAAATAAGTATTCTGCAAATAATAATATAAGCACAATAACAATAAATTGTCATTATATTGTTTGGAAAATGAAGCTACGAATTCCTCTAACTATAGTATTGCAACCCTAAAGAAATTGGCGAAATATTCAGGGTTGCAAGATTGGCGACTTCCTCAGGGGTACAGTATCCTAGATTTTAACCTATTTTTGTTCTTATTTACTGCAAATAATAATATAATCACAATAACAATAAATAGTCATTATATTGTTTGGAAAATGAAGCTACGAATTCCTCTAATTATAGTATTGCAACCCTAAAGAAATTGGCGGAAAATTAGCGAAATATTCAGGGTTGCAAGATTGGCGACTTCCTCAGGGGTACAGTATCCTAGATTTTAACCCAAATATTTAACGATTTTTGTGCATTTATTTAACTATTTTTCTGTAATTGTTTAACTATTTTTGTGTAAGTATTTAACGATTTTTGTGTAATTATCTAACGATTTTCGTGTAATTATTTAACGATTTTTATATTGATAATTATTTAACTATGTACGCATAATATAATCAAAATATTTTAGTTTTGAAATTTTTAATAAAAGTGTGTGACCCAGATATTTTTTAAAAAAATTTCTTTTAATATCATTTTGATCAAAATTTAGAGAAAAAGCATTTATAGAAAAACGTGAATTAAAATTTTATTTTTATTCCCAAATAGAAAATTTAATCGTTTAAATTTTAAATACTTATGCATGTATTTTAAAAATACAAATCCCATTTATAACACTGTTTGGATCTGGAAGATATGTCGATTAAAGTATGAAAAGTTATTTAGTTAACTGAAAAGCTTTAATCTTTTATTATACTAATAATTTATTAAATAAAATTTTGAATTCTCATACAATGCATAGTAAATTTACAATTTAAAAAGTATTTCATAAATAGAAAATACCGCATATATAGACAGAGCTCAACAAGTTAATGAGTGAAAAATAATTATTTTCCAAACCTTGTTAAAAAAATTGACAAATACAGTATATATTTTCCGTTTTATTTCCGCTTAGCAAAAAATACATTAGACGTAATAAAGGATGACACTAATGAAACAAAAATGACCAAAATGACGCTCGTTCGCCAAGTCTCCTGTCACACTAATCTGCGTTGAGATTTTCACTTGCCAATTTAAATTGGAAACTATAGCATGGCAATAGTATGTGTCAGATGAGTATCTCATTTATATTTGACAGTATTATTAAGCAACACATGTTTATAAATCTTATCATTCGTCTACGGTTATAATAACATAATCATAAATATAATGTTAAATGACTATGAAATGACATAAATGAGGCTAGTTCGTCAAGTTTCCTGTCACAATGAAATCCGTTGAGATTATCGCTTGTCGTTTTAAATTAAAGCAATACCATGGTAATATTGTGGGCCACTCGTTTCAGATGATGATTTCATCAATTCCTAAGTAGGAATTGACTTACATTTTTTTTTATATTACTTATTTTATTTTTTCATTTACTTTATATTTCTCACTCGTGTATTACTTTATGTTTTACATATAACTAGACAAATATTTAACGATTTTCGTGTAATTATTTAACGATTTTTGTATTGATAATTATTTAGCTATGTACGTATCGTATAATCAAAATATTTTAGTTTTGAAATTTTTAATAACCCAGTTATTTTTTACAAAATTTCTTTTAATTTCATTTTTATCAAAGTTTAGAGAAAAAGTATTCATAGAAAAACGTGAATTAAAATTTTATTTTTATTCCCAAATATAAAGTTTAATCGTTTAAATTTTAAATATTTATACATGTATTTTAAAAGTCATACAGTTAAAAGTTAACTACGAAAACATCCATTATCTAACTATAACAAGTTTTTTCCCCCTGAAAATCCCATTTATAACTTTGTTTGGAAGATCTGTCGATTTTAGTATGAAAAGCTATTTAGTTACCTGAAAAGTTTTAATCGTTTATAATATTATTAGACAAAACTTTGAATTCTCCTGCAATGTATAATAAATTAACAATTTAAAAAGTATTTCAAAAACAGAAAATACTGCATATAAACAGAGCTCAACAAGTTAATGAGTAAAAAATAATTATTTTCCAAACCTTGTTAAAAAATTGACAAATATAGTACATATTTTCCGTTTAACAAAAAATAATTACACGTAAGAAATTATAATGCTAATGAAAAAAAAAATAACGTAAAGGACGCCAGTTCGTCAGGTTTCCTGTCACACTGAACTTTTTTAAATTGAAGCAGTATCGTGACAATATTATGTGCCCACATTCTAGATGTTGATTTCATTTATATGTGAAAGTATTATTCAACAACACGTGTATGTAAATCTTGCCATTCATCTGCGCTCATAATAACTCAATCTTCAATCTAATATGACGTTAAATGTGCCTAAATGGCGGAGTGGCTAACGTTCTGGTGCTCGGTACCAGCGGTTTCGGCTTCGAATCCCGGAAGAGTCATGGATGTTTGTAGTGGTTCGGAATCTACTTTAAACCGTAGCTCCCGGTCTAACAGGATCGTGGAGCGTTGCGGGGTCATTGTGACTCCGCGTCCGTGGCTCACCATCAAGCTGCACGCGGCCCCTGGGTAGTGCAAAGTCAGTAACGTCGGTGCAGCGCTTGCCTTAAGGCATCCAAGACAAAGCTGCCTAAGTGTTTGCCAGCTGCGTTAGAACGAAATGAATTATATATATTTCTGTTTACGAATAGCACAACAAATGTAAAGGAATTTTAAAAGATTATTTATATGAATAGCATAAAAAGTATTTCTAAAAAAATTAATACACAAGTTTCAATTATCCGATTGTTGTTGAATTGTTTTATTCAAAAACTAATAGCAAATAAATTATTTGTTTACCTTAAAATAAAAATTTGCTACTGTAACAAGATAACATCTTTGATTTTATAACAATTTTATGCAAAAATTATGCAATAATGTTGTAGGAAGGCTACACTTTGTTTTAGATTTGATTCTCATTTATTTCTTACTTTCGTATTTTACACACAGCGTGTTTTAAAATGGAGGAAAAGTAAAAAATAACTTCAGATATAAATTTTATTCTATAATATTTGTTGGACTGCAGAGTTGAAGATAAGATTATCTTCCTCAAATAAACAAGTAATGCAAAAGAAATTTTTTTTTTAAAGTCAATTCCTACTTAGGTGAACAAAGAAAAATCAGAGAAAAAAAGATGGTTGATGATTTGTTTTGATAAGTAGAAAGGCGAATTTTGAAAGGAAAAGATGATTTGTTTTGTTTTGGATGAGTTTGTAGTGGATTTTTAAACTGTGCAGTAACAGCGAAATTGATTGGCATTTGGTTTTTTGAATAAAGGAGTTGAGTTTTACAGTCTATTTAGACTTTTCCTGTACGATCAGTTGAGAACATTGAACATGAACATTGATCATGATCATAGTTTCTACAGCCGAACGATGAATCAGATGGATACTAACACCGAGGGGAACGGACCTTCTCAGGATCCGCCGCAAGTACTCTCGCCACAGGATATGGATGCTACAACAACAAATTCTAAGGAAAGTGAAAAAGTCAGCTCAGAAGGGATGTGTCGACAAATTTCAACGGCATTTAAAGAAATGGACGTGATTGACACTATTGTTGCGCATGCGCAACGATCCGATTTGCCTCAAGACACAATACCTGGTGGAATGGGTAAGTCGGTTTCATTGTCCTATAAGTGAATGTACATTACATAATCCTAAAAGTAATAATAGTAATGTTGTAAATAATAGTAAGGTTAATGTAGGTTCTGTAAATAATGGCAAGCTTAATTCTAGTCATGTAAATAAAAGTAGTCTCAAAAGTAAAGTAGATGTACTTGTTAAGAATAAAAGCAAACGTAATGCGAGTCAAATCGCTAGCTATGAGGGAACCAAGGACTCCGGGGAGTTTCAAACTCCACATAAAAAAACTGATTGCGAAGGCAACCTTTACTTATAGTAAAGACAAAGTAAGTGATGCTATTATCACAAATAATCAGTTTCTTGACTTGAGTACTGACGCAGCAGCTGAAGATGAAAGCGTCACCGTGATTCGGAAATTACCGCCAATCATGGTTAAGCCAAAAGCCAATTTAAACGACATGTTAAAACTGATTGATACTAAATTTGATGGCGATGTACATATAAAGCTAGCTGGAGAAATGATAAAAATCTTTCCAAATTCCGAGGATCAACATCGAGAGATCACTCGCTTTCTAAATTCTAATGATATAGAGTATTTTGTAATTACTCCTAAATTTCTCCGTCCAATAAAGGCGGTCATCAAGGGTTTGCATCGGGACACAGCTCCGAATGAGATTAAAGCCGCTCTGGCAGATAAAGATTTCAATGTCGAGAAAGTAGTACAGCTGACCAGGACTAGGGATAAGCAGCCTCTCCCTATTTTTCAAATCACATTGCCACGATCGAATAAAAATCAAGAAATTTTTTAAGTAAATCGTCTGTATTTAGCTGTTGTAGTTGAGAAATTCAACAAAAAGCCTGTTACACTTCAGTGTTTCAAGTGTAATTTTTTTCATCACAGTTCAAACAACTGGGGCTTTAAAGCCCGGTGTTTGAAGTGGGGTGAGGAACATTCACATAAGGACTGTAAACTATTTGATAAGCTTGAAATTCCAACTTGCATTAACTGCGGACAGTCGGGACACACAGCCGCCTGGAGAGGTTGCGCCAAGTTTTCCAAAATAAAAGTTAACTCCACCAAGTACGCCACATACCCAAAACACGTATCAGCCAGACAGGTGACACCAAACTTTTCTTATGCTTCGGCAACGAAAAATCAACCACCATCTCAACAACCAGCCACTACTGCCACCATCAACAATGACTTCTCCCAAAATCAATTGACTCACTTACGGAGCATCGCGGATCAAGCCCCCTTTATCCAAAATGCTTTGCTACTTATGAAAGAATTTGTATCCATTTTCTCGGAATTAAAAAACTCTGGAGAACTTCTCCAACAAATTAGAAACGCGGATAACAAGGTAGATAAATTGCAGGTCTTCATTAATGGCCTAGTAACTCAAACAACCCAAGTTTCCAAGTTCTAAGTTTTTATTTTTACTTTAAAATTATGCAATGTGTTTTACATTTACTATGGGCCTTGAGCCGACTGACAATATTTTTATGTTGCAACTAGGAGGTTTGGTCACTTCGCGACCAAGGTACTCCGTTCACCTACACCGATTCAAAAAAGAAAAATCAGACGATTTTTTTAAATTATTGCCACTTTGTAGTTACATTATTTTAAAAATTGAATAATATATGTTAAATGAATAATAAAAATATTTGATAATAAAATAATAACAATTAATAATTAAATGAATAAAAATAATTAATAATTGAATTAATAAAATAATTAATGATGAGCAAATGAGACGAAAGAGTAGCGTGAATATATGAATATTTCTCCCTTATAAATCTAAAATGAATTAGTCAAATTTAATGACTGAATGAATATTTGAAAAAACTGTATTAACATCACGTGCCGTCCACTGCAAGTTTCAAAAAATGTATTTGAACTTGAGTGGGTGAATCAAAAGTATTTTATTAACGATTAGACATTTAAACAAGGTATATATAGAGAGAGAGCGTGAACTAATAGTATAAATTGAACGCTAATAATAATGAGTCTACGCTGTCAAGTCTCGTAGAATATATGTGTATTTTCAGTGATTTTATCCTGCATTAGTTACTTTACTTAGATTTTGGCTAATAAATTTCAATTATGGATTGATATTACATATGTTTTCTGACCGCTATGCTTTCATCACAAACTACTAGTTACAAAAAGTAAAACTGATTGTTTGTCGCTATCATTTCGCAAATGATTTATGTTAGGAAAAAAATAAACGAAATGTTTCAGGGAGTTACTGAGGTTCATTGTTGATTTCAAAGAATTCTGGGATGTAGTTTTCGTAATTTTTTTACTTCTAGGTGAATAAAAAAAAATTAAAGGATTTTCTAGTAATGTTCATATTTAAAAAAAAACTTGAATAGAAACATCTAATAGTTTTCAATTATTAATGAATAAACTAGGAAATGAGTATAAATTTGTAGCCAGTTTGTAATAAATATTTACACTATAAAAATATTTTAATAAAATACTTTAATTATCTTCTTTTTTATAATACTTTCAAAAATTTAAATCTTTCCGCATAGAAATGTGCACACAAATGCAAAAAATTCTGAGATAAATTTGTTACGTAGAGTATCTCTGTTTGAAAATCGTTATCTTTCTTAAATAATAAAGATTTTACTCATAATAATTGTTTTTTCATTATGACAATGATGAACTGTATAAGCAAAGCATGTTTGATAAGATAATCGCTCATAGAATATTCATCCAGTGCTATGTGAAGTGAATTTGAAACAGGGGGTTTATTATGTTTCTTTTCAGTAAAACTAAAATAAAATATGTAAAAAAATGATTTAAAAATTTTTAAAAATACAAAAAACCCTTAGACGAATAAAGCATAAAATCAAGATTATTTGATATTGGATCGATAAGGAAAAAATCTACAAAATTTACGCTGGGATTATTTTAATAAATAGTGAATTCAAAACTGTAGAATATCTCCAAGTTATTGCAATTAAATGATTTATTTTGAAACAGTTTTTTCAGTTTATAACTATAAATAAAACAATAATAAAATAAGAAATGTGGCTGATAGCACTCTGGTTCTCTGTACCCCAGGTTTCTGGTTCGCGACCCGGCGTTGTCATGGATATTTGTAGTGGTTCAGAATCCACTTTAAATCCTGTTCCTGTCTAATACGATCGTAGAGCATTGTGGGGTTAGCGTTACTCTGCCCGTAGCATATCTTCAAGCTACACGTGTCCCCTGGGTAGGGCTGAATGAGTAACAAACGTGCTGCCCTAGCTTATAGCATAAATATTAACTGTCTCTGTATTGCCAGCTGCGTTAGAACAACAACATATACACAGTCCAGTCACATTAATGTGACCGCCTGCCAAAAGCCAGAACAACCACCTTTGCAGAGCTGCGAGACGTGCAGGAAGAGAGTCAATTGGGTTTCTGAAGGTGTTCACTGGGATGCTGAGCCATGCCGACTCCAGTGCCGTGGCCAGCTGCGCTAGATTACGCGGTTGAGGATCCATGCCGCGAACAACCCGATCGAGGTGGTCCCACAGATTCTCGATTGGGTTTAAATCCGGGTGAGTTTGCTGGCCAGGGGAGTACGGTAAACTCATCCTGGTGCTCTTCGAACCACGCACATACACTGCGAGCTGTATGACACCTCGCAATGTCCTGCTGGTAGATGCCATCATTCTGAGGAAAAATAATTCGCTTGTAGGGACGGACAATTGCCGGAAGGATCCAAGCTGGAGGAGGGAGCACTATGCCAGGAAAAAAAATTCCCCAAGCCATAATGCTCCCTCCTCCAGCTTGGATCATTCTGGCAATTGTTGCAGGGTGTTTGCTTTCAGACGTTTCACGCCGTATACGCCAACGTCCCTCTGTCCAGTTTCTGTACTGTCGTGCAAATTCCAGCCTTCGTCGCCGATGAACAGCAGTCAGCATAGGTGCATTAACCAGGCGTAGGCCCATGCGCAGCAGCGTTCGCTGAACCGTTGATGCTCAACAGTTGCACGTCTATTCGCCCGAACGCATCTCCGTAGCCTTCGTTCACCTCTGTCATCTATAGCCCGTGGTGCACCACATGTGCCACGCCGCTGATTTTGAATAATGCCATTTTGCCATGAATGGCATACTTTTACCACGCCGGTACACGAACAGTTCACAAAATTAGCCGTTTCCGGAATGCTTTCACCTTTGGCCTGAAAGCCAATAATCATGCCCTTTTAGACGTCGGATAACGCCATTACGCCAACGATTGAAATGCTTTCCGATGCCCTAGGACATCCTTTATATACACTCCACTGCATTGTGCAGCCATGTTTTGTGACTGGTTATTTCATGTTGACGTCGAAATTAGGTGGTGGTCACATTAATGTGACTGGACTGTGTGTATATATATATATATAAACATATATATACATTACATTTTTTTTACTTCTCTTTTTATTTCTTTTTTACATTTGAATTGAAAATTTTTCCGGTCTAATATCACTGTAGAGCGTTGGGCTTAAGGCTGACAACCCTACGCTTGAAAAACATCTCCTGTCTCGAAATCTGCCATTAGGAAGACAGCCTTCGCACATCACGGGGCTGCTCCGCCAACGAAGAAGACGTTTTTATAAGTATTCATTATTTCAAGCGGGATGTCAACATTTTATTTTTATTTTATTTACTTTTATGAACAAAAAGGATGTAAAAGTGTTGTGAAATGCAGAACATATTAATTACGAATTTCATACTTTACAGTTGTCATCGATTACGAAATCCTTATTATTTTTTTTATTTCATTAACATGCAATATGCAAGCTTGATTATCGTATTGTTAAAATACTTTAACTTGATTACCGAGTTTATTCATGACTATTTAAAAACAGACAGAACAGGCTGTCTTTTTTTTTTCATTCCTTTTACATCGTTTAAATAACTGAGGATATTTCAATCAAAATGTATTCACATAATTTATTTGATGGAATTTATTATACATATAATGCTATAATGTAATTGGATATATTTTTTTTATAAAAATAAAATCAATTAATTACTTTTCCCTTAAGTCTCAAGCAATGCGATGTGGATTTAAAAAATTTTTTTTTATTGAATTTAAAATCTTTTTCATGTTTTTATTTATTTTTCTATTTGTCAATTAGAAGGAATAGTGTTGTATTATTTTTATGTACGTGTCTGGAATGTAAAATATTTTTATTTTTAAAGAGTGATTCCATTAATTATATAAATTTGTGTAAAATATCGTCTAATATTAATTATATTTTTAAAAATTACATAAGCGTGAATGAAACATTAAAACAAATCATCAAAAGCAATGTTTTAATGTTTCAAACATTTATTAGCAGTTTAAATATTATTTATTTTCATCAATCTTATTACAATATTTTTTTTCGGGTCTGAATGACCGAGTGTCTAGCGCTTTTTCTCTCGATGCTACAGGTTTCGTGTTCGAGTCCCAGCGGTGCCATGGATGCTTGTAGTGCTTTGGAATCCACTTTAAACCGTAGGTCCCGGTTTGATATGATTGTAGAGCGTTGTCTGGAGGTTGAGTCAGTCTTCAGCCCTCGTGTTTCCTCGCTGAAAGTGAAGCTGCATATTGCCCTTAGCCATGGGCCAGTCGCCTGCGACAGGGGTCTTCTGGACCTGGTGTAGGTTTTCCTGCACCAGGTGGTAACAACAACAACGGCCTAATAATTTTTAATTAGAGGCGCTACCAGAATAAGATGAACAAAAAAAAAACCTATAAATTTTATGTATAACATGTATTGCTATACATTTCGACATTCGAAATAAAAACACCACGAGGAAAGGCATGGAATGCGCACCTATGTATGTATGGTGCTATATCTTATATCTCGATATGCATCCTCGTATTATGTACATCTGTAACACCACTTAAAAGAACCATACAAAAACAATAGAAGGCAGGTTTAAGTACTAGAGTTGTTTTTCACACGGATTTTCGTGTAGGAAGTTTCTGTATTCCTTGTAGAAAGAAAAGGGCGCCAATCGATCGCTTTTCAGGTCAAAGGGACTGAGGACTATCGTAGAGTGATACGGAAATGCATTTATGAATTCAAGAGGAGAAAGACCGACCCGTTGCAGCTGTCGCCTCGCACTACCACACGTGAGTGAAAGCATATTGTGTGCATGGCATGGATGGATCACACTACAAAACCAGGAAGCATACAGCAAACAATAAGGACTGTTGCACAACACTGTGCCATTACGCATTATTCGAAGTTGTTTGCAGTGCATGTGAATTTCAGCAAAATGTTCATTCCTGCGATTATTACCTTTGATTCTAGACCACAGGTAGTGCGATGAACGTCGGATACAATCATACCATTGGTTGATATTGTCCTTAGACGAATAGAGATTCTGTCTACGTATTTGGATGGTCATATCCCAGTCTGTGACACTGTGGCAAGATGTTGCATACGCCTCGTTTGTATCCGTTTGTAAATGTTCCGCAATTCCAGCAAGAAAACCCCTTGGATAATATTTACGCGTGTGTTCATTAAACTGGATACATAATCACTGTCAGCAGTTCTACAGTAGCCCAGTTGTTGGTGAGTGTTTGATCTTTTTTTCCGTGGGCAATGTACACTAACACTGAAAGCTCATTCAATCGTCAAGCCAATAGCACGCCAGCGATGTCCAAGCGCAGATCTTACTTAAAGCATTGCCATACGGTTCTCCACGTGGCATTATATTTTGAGGTGGGTTTGGATTTTATTCCCCAAAACTCTTAATAGCATAGCCGGTTGATTGACCAACAGGCTTTATCTCTAAAGTAAGACAACAAATTCTCGACCACATTTCAACAAAACAATGCGAGACAGTACATGGCACGCAATCTTCAGCATTTTATTTTTGCACACCAGATTTCGTTGCTGACCTGGCTCCACCTGTTCTCTCAATCTCTCTTCCATGGGTTGAATTTTCATTCATTTCACTTTAGTAGATTATGCTATTTATCTAATAAAGTTGGCTTTGATATCTCTGGTCCTCTTCGATATTGCATTTTCGAGTGCCAGCAATTTATCTGCACTTAATAGTTTTAAAATATAGAATCTCGTGTTAAATTATTCTGATTTTCTCAAATAGATAAAAAATATTTTAATGATTGTTATCATCCCGGCGGTGCCATGGATGTTTGTAGTGGTTGGGAATCCACTTTAAGCCGTAGGTCCCGGTCGAATATGACCATAGAGCAGTCACAGAGCCTAATCAGACTTATCACCCACATTATTCCCAAACTGTAAAGGGGAAACTTAGCTCTAGGCACAGCGATGTGGAAAGCAACCCTAATGAGTATAAAATTATTTCACTGAATCTGGGAACACAAACAATAAAATATTCACAGATAGTCAAATAAAGAAAAACGTTTTAATATTATTTTATTATAATATAATAAAAGTTAAAAAAGTACTATAAAATAAAGTTAATAAGTAAAAATAAAGTTTTCAGTTTTATTGATTGTGATGAGCTTGTTTTATTTTTTCCCACAAAATTTTAAAGTCGAGTTTTATTGTAGCTATTTGTAAACTTTCATGCTCAGCATCCAATTTATTTCTGTTTTTGTTCCCACATATGTTGAAAATGACTTTTCGCTCTTATAGTTTTTGCAGAAATTTGAGGATATTATGCGTACATTTTAAGCCAAAAGTAAGCTTCCAGTTCATATGTGCATTATAAAATAGAATCTGTTGATAGGTTTATACCCAGGGCTGGATTTAGATGAAAAAAGGGGCTATTTCACTTAGGAGGCCCTTTCACCTCCCATTTTTAAGTTTGTAAATTACGTGAGAGATAATGAAATGTATCGTTACTGTGATATACACTGAAGTGACAAAAGTCATGGGATACCTTTTAATATCGTGTCGGCCCTCCTTTCGCACGGCGAAGTGCAGCAACTCGACGTGGCATGGACTCAACAAGTCGTTGGAAGTCTTCTGCAGGAATATTGAGCCATGCTGTTTCGATAGACGTCCATAATTGTGAAAGCGTTGATGGTGCCGGATTTTGGGCACGAACACTTTGGGCTCTCGATGATGTCCCATAAATGCTCGATGGGATTCATGTCGGGCGATCTAGGTGGCCAGATCATTCGTTGGAATTGTCCAGAATGTTCTTCAAACCAATCGCGAATAGTTGTGGCCCAGTGACATGGTGCATTGTCATCCCTAAAAATCCCATCGTTGTTTGGGTACATGAAGTCCATGAATGGCTGCAAGTGATCTCCAAGTAGCTGAACATAAGCATTTCCAGTCAATGTTGGGTCCAGTCGCACCAGAGGACCAAGTCCATGCCATGAAAAAACAGCCCACACCATTACGGAGCCACCACCAGCTTGAACAGTGCCTTGCTGACAGTTTGGGTCCATGGCTTCGTGGGGTCTGCGCCACACTCGAACCCTACCATCAACTCTTACCAACTGAAATCGTGACTCATCGGACCAGGCCACGATTTTCCATTCATCTAGGGACCAACCGATATGCTCACGTGCCCACGAGAGTCGCTGCAAGCGATGTCGTTCTGTCAGTAAAGGCACTCGAGTCGGTCTTCTGCTGGAATAGCCCAAGAAAGCCAAATTTCTCCGCACAGTTCTAACAGACAAGTCCCTTGTACGTCCCACATTGATTTCTGCGGTTATTTGACGCAGTGTTGCTTGTCTGTTAGAATTTACGACTCTTTGCAGACGTCGCCGGTCTCGGTCGTTAAGTGCAGGCGGTCGACCACTGCGCTGTCCATGGTGGGATGTTATGCCTGAAATTTCATACTCTCGGCACACTCTTGACACAGTGGATCTGAGAATGTTGAATTCCCTAACGATTTCCGAAATGGCATGACCCATGCGTCTAGCTCCAACTAACATTCCGCGTTCAAAGTCTGTTAATTCCCGTCGTGCGGTCATCATCACGTTAAAACCTCTTCACATGAATAACTTGAACAGAAATGAAAGCTCTGCGCATTTATACCTGTTCTACGCGATGCTACTGCCATCTGAAAATTTGCATATTGCTATCCCATGACTTTTGTCACTTCAGTGTATATCAATATGTTAAATGAAACATGTTGTGATGGGTAGAGAAGTTTATTCTCAGCACCCTATATAGTACTTGTAAATATAACTAATCAAATATAACACACAACATTTACATGCACTTTATTTATGCAAGAACAAACCAGAGCTTAGTAGCATAATCATAACTAATCAAACACAACACACAGCATTTACAAAAAAACAAAATTCAAATAATAAAAAACTTGGACTACGACAATAAAATATGCAATAAAAATTATCATATTTTCTACAAATTAAATTAAATATATTCAATATATTGAAGATTAAAGCAAATTCAATTCAGATAAATTTCATAATAATTCGCATTTAAAGTTTAAGTATGAATGATTTAATTATTAATTTAAGTTCATTATGAATTATGAATTCATTATTTTATTATGAATTTTAAGTTAATTGTAGGCCCCTCTTGACCTTGAGGTCCTAGGCTGAAGCCTAGTTTGCCTATAGTAGCCTATAACAGTTGGCGCTGTTCTGTCAGTAATAAATTCTCATTTTTTATTGAAATTTTGAGATGTATTTTTAATCCAGTCAATGAATGGACTCTTGTTTCTGAAGGAATTTATCCATGGTAGCAGTTTTAAATTGTAAGATACGGTTCTGAATTATGTCTTTATTCAAATTGATTCGATTTTTCATTAGAAAATCAGGTACCTTTTTAAAATATTATTATTTTTCACATAAGACTACCACAAATCTAATTTTAAAATTAAAGCATTGATTTTATCGTTCAATTTAACAATATTAACCTTAAGGCCCTGTTGTTGTTGTTGTTATCGTGTCCATGGATTTAAAATATAATTATCAATAAAAAAAAAAAGTTAGATCAAGTCAAAAGTCTTCTCAATGGCGCCGCTTCACTCTACAGGACTTCTCTTAAGTTGGCCTCGATTGTCACCATACGCAATCGCAAAACATGGGGAGTGAGTGCTAGAATGTGCTTAGGTGTTAGGAAAGCGTTGCGGCAATTTCTGCAGGGGATGTATTCCCTGGTCTTGTCTGTGAGAAACTTCATCCCTCTGTAATGATTAGTTCTGAGTCTGCTAATAACTGGCGTCATTCTTAAGGCCCTGAAGAGATTTATTAAATTCATTTAAAATTGTAAATATATCTGCCAAATACAACAATAGCTGTACCATATTTCTTCATTTAAGTTTTGACATATTCATGTTAACGATCAATTAACCCCGCGATAACGATCTCACTTCCGCATGTAACAACGAAGTTTAATGTGTGCTAGATCGTTCTTCGTATAATAAAGTAAATAATCGTAAATTTCATTTTTTTTATAAAATTATTTATTTGTGCAATTTATCCAAAATGTTCTTTATTTTTTATTTATTTTTTTTTTTGCTACTAACTAATGACGATGACGACAACAATGGGAATGTTCAACATGTGGCGCTATTGCAATAATTCGTGATAGAGCTCCTTTTTCTCAGCCTACTAAAGATATTTCACCATCAGTTGCAAATATGTGAACATAAATCGCAACTTAATTCAAGTTTTTGCATGTATGAATTAATAAGTTTAAAAATTTCTTCTCCAGTTGTTCTTTCTTCCTACAAGTGATTTACAAAAAAGCATGCGGCCTAATGGCCAATTGGCTAGCGCTGTGGCCTTTGGAATAGCCTTTTTCCTCCATTTTTTGCTGTTATTACAATTGTGTAGCTAACTAACTCTCTGGCACTACAGTCCATGTTGAACCATGACCGTCTGCCTATTAGCAGATTCCGAAATAGGCGATTTTTTCTTTTTATGGGGCAGCGTTGTCAGCCTTCTGCTCTACAGTCATATTAGATCGGGATCTTAGCCTTAAAGTGGATTCTGAACCACTACAAACATCCCTGACACTCCACTGGGACTGTGTAGCCTGTCCAATAATTTTTATTTATCTTGTATATTTTATATATCATGTCATCGAAGATTATGCGGTCTAATGGCCAAGTGGCTAGCGCTCTGACCTTTGATACCGCAGGCTCCAGGTTCGAATCCTGGTGGTGGCATGGATGTTTGTGAGTGGTTTGGAATCCCCGTTAAACTGTAGGTCCTGGTCTGTTTAGCCCTCGTGTGCACAAGATGACCATAGAGCGACAAACCAAAACAAAAAAGCATATCTTCTTTGATTGAAGAATTAAAATATTTAACGAACCAAAATAGCTAAGCTATTTGCAGCTAAGACTGCAAAATCTGTAGATTCATTTAATTGTAACTCAAAACGATGCAAAGAATTTTTTAATCGATACAACTGTTTCTTTTATTCGACTTGCTCCTGTGGTATCAGAAAGTGGTATGCTAATAATGTCTCTAATGAAATTATCGCCAATTTAGCAAGAAATTACATCTATGAGAAGGTTTTATTAATTTTTCAGCAATAATTTTTTAATCGCCCTCTCTAGCGATTTTAGTAACTAATTCGAAAAGAAGCCTCAAGAGATGCTTCGTCATCGAAAAAAAAAAAAAACATGTATTTAAAAAACACGTTATTTTTCATTCAATTCCACCTATTAGCTCACACTCTCTCTCTATATATCTTGTTCAAATTTTCAATCGTTCATAAAATACATTCTATTCCTCCACTCGAGTTTAAAAAAATTGATTTGAACTTGCAGTGGATGACACTGTATGTTAATACAGTTTTTTCAAATATTAATCCTGTTATTAAATTTAATTAAGTAATTTTAGTTTTTTTAGATTTATGTTGCCTATATCTACCCATAGATGTCGCCAGATAAACTTAAAAGAAATGAATGAAAATTATTTATAAAGGACTTTCTGCAATAGAGTGAAAAACAAGTAGGAATTGACTTAATTTTTTTTTTTATACTACTTGTTTCTTATTAGATATTCACGTTTAAGTTAAAAAATATACAACTCTCCCCACTAGTGAACGCGTCAGTGTAGCAGCCAATGCATAGCCACGGACGCAGCGGGATCGTTTGGACAATTCAGAATGTTTTATTTTTATTAATTTCATCATTTTGATGCATATTTTATGAATTTGATGCATATTTTTCATCATTTTGATGCATATTTTTGATGAATACTTTATGGAACTCCCAGGGTTCTGTGGAACACAGTTTGAAGATCACTACCTAACCTAATAAAGCAAAAAATAATTCTTCGGTATTGCTTTTATTGTTAAAAATTATAAAACTAAAAATAATTGTTTCAGAATAATATGTGCTCTTTTAATTTAAAATGTATAAAGAGACTTAAAATTAATAAATTAAACAATTTTCGGCCGAAATATTAATATAAATAATAAATATATTTTATAAATACATTTATTATCAATAATTCTGTGATAAATATTAAATCCTGGAATTATTAATTATTTTTAATCGCAATTTTAATTATGTGACGAATAGTAACATATACTTCACGTTAAATATTTTTGAACTGTTCTTAAATTTTCTGGAAAAATTTTCGTTTTCTATTTATGAAAAAGAATGCATAGTGAAATATCTTTTGCTGCAAATTTAGAAGCAAAAAAAATTATTAAAACCAATTTTAAATTAAAAAACCAAATGTTCATTTCATTTTTCGAGAAATATTTTCATTCATTTTAAATTTAATTTAATTACATTTCATTGTAAATTGTAATAAATTACATATTATTAAATACAAAAATAACATAAATACAACAAATGCGTATTATAATAATTAGTTTAACGTATTTTCAATTCATAAAGTAATGAATTTAAATTATGCTTTTATAAAATAGTTTTCTTAAAACATCAGAAATGTTTTTGTAATGAAAGACACACCTTTTTTAGAATTTTTCTTTTTCTAATTCATAAATATCTCCAGAATAAATTTTGCTTACGAAAGTAGACGTAAAGAAAGGCAAATAGGTTAAAGATTACATAACTCAAATTTTACCATACAATTATGCAACATATGCCTCAAACTGACAAGAAGACATACCGAAACAAGTAACCTCCATTCGTAAAAGATAATTTTCTTTTTTTAAAAATCTATCTCAGGGTGTAAACACTATTTTCTAAGCAATGTCTTGTACTTTTTAAATGGTAAAACTTGCAGCTATCATATAGAAATTGGCGTATTCAAACCGAAGAAAGCTTGAAGAACATTTATAATCATCTTACAATAGATTGTTATGAACGTCAAGGCGGTGTGTTTCACTTGCTTATATCGTTGGACAATGTATGGCAGTGATTTGTGACCTTCTGAACCTCCCCATGACTGTAAATTGCAGAAAGGAGGTCGAGGACATGTGCTAAACGCCTGTAAGTGGCATTCCATGAATAATGAAATTAGCGGTTTTTCTCCTTGCTTTGAGCAAGAAAGCATACATGCTTGTATTGAATTCTCACAAGCAAATTAAAGAAATTTAAACCACAATTTAAGGAAAAAATACTTTAATATTGTATTTTTAATAACCCTTTCAAGATTTTCCTTTTATGTAAAAAATATGGGAAGACTTTTTTAAAGAAATTAAGTTCAAGACTATGGAGAAATGAAAATCAAGGTGATGAGAAGTTGTATTTTTTAAACTTTGAGAAGAAAAAGGGGCAATGAACTTAGAATATTCTTTGTACTTTACGTTCTTTGTTGTAGTAAAAATAGATGTACGCAAAAAAGATTAAATGCCCTCAGATCCGAAGCGATCCGACAAATACCTGGTGTGGCTAACTCCAAGAAGAAACCCAGAGCCATCTATGATCAGCAATGGGAATCTTTCCCGGCTTTGAAAAGGCATTGTGGAATTTATTCTGCAACTGCCGATTCTACCGCTGTGGCTGGTGTCTAGTCACTCCGATCACTTCAAGCGAATCTGAGTTGCAGCTTTTGGCATTTAAATTTTAATTATTTGCTACGATGTGCACCTTAATTTAGAACATGGCTACCAAACTCTTAATTATTTTTTCTTGTTATTATTTGTTTTGCTTATTTGTTATTTTCTACTCGTTTTCCTAAAAAACGAAGCTTTTGTTTTCATTCTACTATTTTTTCATTTCTATTATTTTTGAAATTCTTTGTTTTGTTCTGTAAATTTTCCATAGTATCGCTGCTAATTGTACTGTTTAGTTTTATTATTGCTTAACTGCTCGCCTTCACTCCCCTTCACAATGTTCTATCCAATGAAACAATTTTCCCCGCCTTCGGGCGGGTTTCTACCTTGTTGATCCGGCTGATGGCGCCATCTGTCGGCGAGCCAGTCACTGAAAAACTGTTTTGTTTGCATTATTTTATGTATTATTGTGTTGTATTTTATGTTATTTTCTCAGCATCTAAATTTTTATTTTTACTTGTAGCTTAAATCTTTTTTTTTGGGCATCGTCAACGGACTCTTAATTGTACCTTAAGCTTAAGCTTTTCCGATCTCTTGCTTTAATTGTTCTCAAGCAGGAGGTGTTTTAGTAAATTCTATTTGTTCTTTTTTATTTTATTAACATGCTTTAATTGAAGTAACTACATTTTATGCTAATTCTTTAACTATTTTAAGATGTGGAGGTATCGTGGTTCTTAAAACCACATAGGAACTCCGTAATAGGTACGCCCGTTGCAGGTTGCCCCCCACAAAAAAGATTCAAAATAAATGCTTTGCAGGTTTTTATTAATCATTCTACTTTTCCAATTAAAAAGTTTACTTCAATCCCCTTTAAAGGAAATTTTTTAATATAAGAAAGGCGTAAAGTTCATGAAAAAGTCCAATTCCCTTTAAGTGAAACTTTTAATATAAAACAGACAGAAAATTCAGGAAAAAATCCAATTTCCTTTAAAGGAAATTTTTTAATATAAAAAAGGCGTAAAGTTCATGAAAAAGTCCAATTCCCTTTAAGTGAAATTTTTAATATAAAACAGGCAGAAAATTCAGGAAAAAATCCAATTTCCTTTAAAGGAAATTTTTTAATATAAAAAAGGCGTAAAGTTCATGAAAAAGTCCAATTCCCTTTAAGTGAAACTTTTAATATAAAACAGGCAGAAAATTCTGGAAAAAATCCAATTTCCTTTAAAGGAAAATATTTTGGTCCTAGTATATGACCGAAGAGTGGGGCTGACAACCCTATCATGTAAAAAGAAAACATCTGTTTCGGAATCTGCCAGAAGACATACGGTCCAACATGGACTGTAGTTCGGGGTTTTTAATTAGTATAGAATAAAGATTGCACATATCGAATTGAATGAGTACCTATAAACCATTATAATACTAACATAAATATATAGTCGTGCAAATGTTTTATTAATTGCAAAGTTCTTGAAATGATAATTTTTAAAATCATACAAATACGATAAATATAAAAACATATTTGCAAGATGTTAACAAACTTAGAATATTTGATTTATAATCAAAGCTGATTAATTAAGAAAATTAATTAATCTGTTAAACCCTCTACAAACCCTCTACAATTAATCTGTCAAACCCTCGACGAGATGAATAACATATTTTTATAAAATCACATTATTGAATTAAAAATAAATTTTAAAATGTTATTATTATTTATTTATTTATTTATTATTATTATTAATTGTGAAAATTTATTGGAATCAATTTTTTTTTTAACTCAAGTGGTTCGTTATCAAATAAAAAAAGAAATAAAGTTCTGTGGAAATTGATTTTCAATTCTATTAAAAGAATAACAGTTTTGATTAAGAATTATTGTTAAATAGGAAAAATTTATGTAATATATTTTATAAATTGATCTACTTAAAATTAAGTACAAAATTACTAAAGATGGTTTCATTATCTAAGAAGGAAGTCGAAATGAAAGCTTCTGTAATGAATGTAAGTGAATGAACACGATAAATCCAAACGGCGGAAATTATATTTATTGAATTCGAAGAGGAGAAAAGGGGGTTGCTACGATGATTTAGCTAAAAGGTGCCATTGAGAAAGAACATTTGGCATATTTTACATTTGTATGTTTTTATTTATGTGTTGAATAAAAATTTAGTATTTCTTTACAGTGGAATATGGTTTGTGACGATTCCCATTACAACAGTTTCATCTTAACAATGCAAAATGTTGGCAGCATGATTGGAACGCCCATTTATGGCTCTTTATCTGACAAGTAAGGATAATTTATATTTGTTTTCCCCAAAAATTGGTATAAAAGTTTTTAAGAAACAAGTTCTTGAATGTTCATTCAGAAAATAGCATTTTTTAATATTACATTTTAACAGAGACAAACTTACTTATTCATATTTAAAAATAAATAAATAAGCACCAGAGATGCAGAAAATTTAGTATTTGAAAATTGATGATAAGACAAAATTTTTTTGCAGCGTTTTTAGTTTTATGAATCAAAATATGTAACCTAAAACAGAATAATTTACTAGCTGTTATTAGCCCCTTATTATATAGAAAATATGTTTTTGAATTACTTTGGTACTAAAATACTAAATAATAAGATCGACTATCAAAATAAATTCCTAAATTATTCAGTTTGCAATTTTTTTTAATTTTAAAGAACAGCTTAACTCGACAATCAATAAATCTGCATTTTCATTTTAACGTATATTCGAAACATCATCAATTGAGTAAGTTTGTTAATTTCTGTGAAGAACAATTCGTTTTCTTAGAAGAATGACTAGAGAATGATTCAAATTCCATATAGAATCCTGACACAACTTACCATTCTTACGAATGGTAAATCATAATTCTCAAAACCACGGAAGTTAAGTAGTTGAATAATCTAAGCACGCAAATGAAATTTCTCATCTCTTGCAATACATTGCACCTCATTCTAAAATACATAAATTTCACCTCAATTAAAATAAATAAATTCTATCTCATTTTAAAATAAATTTTTCTTCATTTTATAAATTTTACCTCAATAAATAAATAAATTTGACTTAATCTAAAATAAATAAATTTCACCTCATTTTAAAATAAATAAATTTCACCTCAAACTAAAATTAATTTTACTTCATTCTAAAATAAATATATAAATTTCACTTAAATCTAAAAAAAAATTATCTCACTTTAAATTAAATAAATACATTTTAACACATTCTAAAATAAATTTAACATCATTCTAAAATAAATAATTTTTACATGAATCTAAAATAAATAAATTTCACCTCATCTAAAATAAATAAATTTCACCTCTTCTAAAATAAATAAATTTCATCTCATTCTAAAATAAATTTTACTTTTTTAAAAAATAAATAAATTTCATTTCATTCTAAAACAAATTTTACTTTTTTAAAAAATAAATAAATTTCCTCTCAATCTAAAATAAATAAATTTTACCTCAATCTAAAATAAATAAATTTTACCTCAATTTAAATAAATAAATTTTGCCTCAATCTAAAACAAATAATTTGTACCTTATTTTAAAATAAATTTTATGTCGTTCTAAAATAAATTTTACCTCAATAAATAAATAAATTCCATCTCATTCTAAAATAAGTAAATTTTACCTCAATGAATAAATAAATTCCATCTCATTCTAAAATAAGTAAATTTGACCTCAATCTAAAATAAATACATTTTACCACATTCTAAAGTAAATTTGACCTTAAAAAAAAAATTTGACCTCAGTCTAAAATAAATAAATTTCAACTCATTCTAAAATAAATATATTTCACCTCAATCTAAAATAAATTATTTTCATTCTAAAATAAATAAATCTCTCCTCAATCTAAAATAAATTTTACTTCATTCTAAAATAAATAATTAAATTTTACCTGAATCTACAATAAATAAGTTTTAACTGAATCTAAAATAAATAAATAAATTTTACCTAAATCTAACATAAATAAATTTTGCCTCAATCTAAAATAAATCATTTTCACCGCTGGACACGGGTAAAACACATTAATACCACAATTATAACGAAAAATTTGTAAAGAAGAAATGTTTAATTTTATTAAAAATTATTCAAACTATAAAAAGAACACAAATCTACTTTTGATTCTCAATTTATAAACATATTCTCTTTCACTGAACAGAAAATAAACGATCTTGATTATATACACTCTCATACTGTCACAAATTATAAAACTGAATAAAGATATAGCAATAGTAATTTTACTAGTAATATATTGCTTTTCAAATCATGAAGAAATATTGATTACAATTGGAAAAATGTAAGTACAATGTAAAAATTTGTAATTCCAAAAACTGGAACATCATCTAGAACTTCCTAAATCCAGTTGCCACATGAATAACGTTAACAAACAATATAGAGTTTTTGCATAACGTTTTTTTTTATCGTCCGATATTTTTTCTTCCTATCGCGCATGCTCACAGGAATAGCCCAGTAGTGCAGTATTACAGATACGCATACGCAATAGGTACAATGTTTCCTATGAGCATGCGCGCTAGGAAAACGTTATGCAAAAACTCTATATTGACTATAACTAATCCACGAAGCAGAAATCAGTTGCGAAATTATAACAGCATTAACGGTGTTCAATATCTATAAGAATATAAGATTCCTCAACAAAATATTTTATAATATTTGCAGTTTGTAATTAAAGTAAGTTTTCATACACATCATTCATTCAGTATTCTAATTTATTCACTTACCAGTTTGGGTTCAGCTTCAAATTGAATATTAGAGAGTTTTTGCATAACGTTTTTTTATCGTCCGATATTTTTTTCTTCCTACCGCGCATGCTCATAGGAATAGCTCAGTAGTGCAGTATTACAGATACGCATGCGCAATAGGTACAATGTTTCCTATGAGCATGCGCGCTGGGAAGAAAAAAATGTCGGATGATAAAAAACCTTATGCAAAAACTCTCTATTGTTATGTCTGATCGGAAATATACATAATTATCTGATAATTTCTTTTTTATCGCAATTTTTTTACGAAATTTTTTATCATGTGCGAACATGATGTTCGGTTAGGGGTCGGTGACGTTATCCGAAAATAAGGGCCAAGCACTAGAATTTTCAAACTTTGATATATTCTTTTGACTATTGAATTTGATAAACGTTTCTTGTAGAATTGGGAATACTTCATTCTTCATTCACGACGACATTTATCTTACTTTTGCATATACTCTTAGAGATTCTTGAACAATTCCTTCTTCATGAAGTTCTAGATCTATTCAACATTGCTATATTCACGTGGCTATTGAATTTGGCCATTCCTGTAGTATTCCAATCCATTGCTTCATACTATATCTCGTGTCTTATTAAACATTGGCCTATTCCTGAGTTTATCATCCGTTCTCGAATATTCACACATGATAAGTGGAAATTTGCCGTGCAGATTTCAGCATTTTTTTTTTGTATTAAAAATTACAATTTAAAAAAAACTAAATAAATTTTTGAAAATATTAGCATGAATTCAGAAAAATAAAATTGTGTATGGTGTTAATTATTTAAGTTATAAGAAATGTAAATCTTTTATATTGTTTATAAAAATATCCTATTTGTAGAAAGGCAGAGAGAAATCGCAAACATTTTAAAGCTTATGAGAAAAGGAGTAGTTGAATAAAAAAAAACTAGATTTTTTTAAAAAAAATTCTAAATAAAAGTAATGATGATAATAATGAATGCAAATCTACTGTCAATTCTAAGCTAAATTCAATGAAATCTTGTCATGCGAATAAAATGTGTTATTCGTATTTTCTCAGAAAAAGGTTTAGCACAAAGGACTATTAAAACAATATTCATCATTAGTGTCTAACGATTTGGAAACAATAAAGATTTATATTTAATAATAGCTTAGCATATCGGCATGCTTAATTTTCATGCAAAAAAAACGTATTTTGCTAATGACTTTAAGATTTACTTCGCATTTCCTTTCTATTTAAGTGAAATTACTCAATTGTGAAGGAGAATAAAAGATTTGTGCTACTAATTATCTTCATAATTATGTGAATTTAGATAAAAATATTTTTGAAATTACTGCTTATACGATATGATTGTAAAACAATTTTCAAATGGTAAGAAAATATATTTTACATTCTCTTCCGGGGCCTGATGGCCGAACGGCGCTCGGTTCCACAGGATTCGGGTTCGCGTCCCGGCGGTGCCATGGTTGTTTGCAGTGGTTTGGAATCCACTTTAAACCGCAGGTCCCGGTCTATTATGACCGTAGACCATTGTGGTGGGGGTAGCGTTACTCGCGTCCGTAGTATATCTTCAAGCGACACGTGCCCACTGGGTAGTGCTAAGTGAGTAACAGCGGTGCAGCTCTTGCTTGTGGTATAAAGATTAACTGTTTCTGTATTGCCAGCTGAATTAGAACAACAACAACAACATTTTCTTCCCAAACCAACCATTTTCCTTTTGTGAATAAAAATTAAAAATATTAAGCATTTGGGATTGTTTAATCAATTGCTTATTTAAATTCATCCTTGAATGTATCATGTAATGTATCATAAATTAAACTATAGAATTCCAGTGGGTACCATCCCATGTTTATAAAAAATGAAATTTATATCTTCATTTCTAGTTTAATTTTTATAAAATGAATTAAGTAAACAAAAATATATTTAAAAATTTATTTTTAAAAGATTTACAATAACTTCTTTTTTAACCTTAACATTATATGTAGTTCATGATATTTACCTGAAAAAAAGTCTATTTCATTCAAATGAATTTCCCAAAGTTATTTTGAAAAAGTTATTCCTATCATCTTTAGAACATAATATCAAAATCATCGCACGTAATTTTAAGGAAATTTTTTTTTGTAACAAAAACCGCTCATCATAATTCAGCATTTCCTACCTTTTTTAATTGAATAAATGTTTGAAATTTGATAAAAAGCTGTAAAAACTGAGCTTTTCCTCGTCTTTTCTTTGCTAGAGTACCATCTTCCTGTTGCATAATTCACAACAGAAATGAGAGCAGCTAGAATAATTTTCATCAGTAACCCAACACTAGAATCAAGATCAAGGTCAAATAGTTTGTTAAAGAGCTTTTTCTGCTACACACCATTTACTGTAATCTGGCATTGAATGAAATTATGTAAAAAAAATAATAACCTTTTATGCTTTGCTGTCAACTGTCAAGGCTTATATAAACGCACATCATAAGACAAGGGAGAAATGTTTCTGTTTATCAACTACGTCCTTTCAGATAACATTAAATTGCCTAATTAAAATACAGCTGGTGTTTTTCTTATAAGAACCACTCGGTTCTGTTTTTGTTATACATTTCTATAACAAATAAATCGTAGCCGTAGTTTTATGCATAAAAAAAAAGGCCTTCCTCTCTGGGTGAGAGTCTGTAGGCCAAATAATGTGTAGGGTTGCTTTAAATACATTTCCTTTCGGGATGAAAGACAATGAAAGAAACGTTTCTCAACAGAAGCGTGTGGTTGCGCTGTATTTTTTTTCGGGTGAGATTCTCGAGGCCTACGGACCATTTCTCCTGAACGCCACAGGGAGCACTCTTGCAGTCGTAGGAGAAAGCACTGTTACAGTTTCAAAATTAATGATTCAAATTTTTATAATAAGCGGTGTTTTTTAAAAAATACTTTAAAGAAATCGAGTTGAAAAGTTTTATCATATTTAAAATATTTTAATGTTAATTAAATATCAACGTACTTAACCAAACACTTAAATATAACGTGTTTTATTTTCGCAAGCTTATTTTTAGATTTTTGGAAAGCTAATATCAAATTTCCCTGTCATATTTAACTTATGTAATGCCTATTATAAGAAGATAGAATTTAATTAAAAGAATTATTTGTATAATTAGGTGGCTGATGAACGCCGATACAGGTGCACTGAATTCAGGATGTAAAAAAGAAACCATATTTTAAGTTCAAGATAGTAATCTTAATTTTACTTGGAATGTTTCAAAAAATATAAGACTAACTCTACACTCAGAGATTAGAGATGGGCATGTAGTAGGTAGAGATGGGATGTTCATTTTTATGGTTATTTCATTCTTTTTTTATATCCTTTGATTTTCATACACGGGTATAAAAGATAAGGTGTAATCTTGGCTTCAGATTAATGCTGATAATACGAATGCTACACAATTCATATCAGTATATAGAGGAGTTTAAATTAAATATTAATTAAATATCACTCGAGTTATAAAATCATTGAAGAAAAAATACCAGTATGGGGATATTAGTAAATATTTGGAGGCAGTTTTAATGCTGTTGTTTACATGGTTTTAAACAATGTGCGTATGTTGTTGTTACCTATGGCATTATTGGAACTCAATCCATACAATTTGAAGGAAAAAAACAGTTTGTTTTGTAAATATTTGGATGCAGTTTTTAATCCTGTTGTTTACAAAATTTCACGATATGCGCATGTTGTTGTTGGATATGGCTTTATTGGAACTCAATCCATACAAATGTGGTCACTTATCGTAGAAACAAAAAGAAATTATAAACAAATCAAAATTACAAAGGGAAAAAGACCAGACCTTCTTAACGAAAACGATAAAAAAAAACCTTAAAAAGAAATATTCTGCGGATAAAAATTAAAAAAGCGAAAAACACCATAATAAAAGTCTGTGAGATCGGGACATGTTTTTTGTGACCACCAGTAAAAAGCACATGAATCTCCATTCTGTTGTAAGTTATGAGTCCAGTCTAGAGCAAATAGATGGGCCTTATTCATTTTCTCTGTCTTACATTAAACACACATATCAGAGTTCACAACCCCAATTTTGGCAAGATGTTCGGCCAGTTCTTAATCCAAAATCCACTTTAAAATGATGTTTCATTAAGGAATTTGATATGCCATGGCCTAATTAGTCATTTAGCACACACCAAGCGACTTAAGGTAATCAGGAGCATTGCCTCCCGATATATACATATATATATATATACACTGAAGTGACAAAAGTCATGGGATAGCAATATGCAAATTTTCAGATGGCAGTAGCATGGCGTAGAACAGGTATAAATGCGCAGTGCTTTCGCAGAGCTTTCATTTATGTTCAAGTTATTCATGTGAAGAGGTTTTGACGTGATGATGACCGCACGACGGGAATTAACAGACTTTGAACGCGGAATGTTAGTTGGAGCTAGACGCATGGGTCATGCCATTTCGGAAATCGTTAGGGAATTCAACATTCCCAGATCCACTGTGTCAAGAGTGTGCCGAGTATGAAATTTCAGGCATAACATCCACCATGGACAGCGCAGTGGTCGACCGCCTGCACTTAACGACCGAGACCGGCGACGTCTGCAAAGAGTCGTAAATTCTAACAGACAAGCAACACTGCCTCAAATAACCGCAGAAATCAATGTGGGACGTACAAGGGACTTGTCTGTTAGAACTGTGCGGAGAAATTTGGCTTTCTTGGGCTATTCCAGCAGAAGAACGACTCGAGTGCCTTTACTGACAGAACGACATCGCTTGCAGCGACTCTCGTGGGCACGTGAGCATATCGGTTGGTCCTTAGATGAATGGAAAACCGTGGCCTGGTCCGATGAGTCACGATTTCAGTTGGTAAGAGCTGATGGTAGGGTTCGAGTGTGGCGCAGACCCCACGAAGCCATGGACCCAAACTGACAGCAAGGCAGTGTTCAAGCTGGTGGTGGGCTCCCTAATGGTGTGGGCTGTTTTTTCATGGCAGGGGACTTGGTCCTCTGGTGCGACTGGACCGAACATTGACTGGAAATGCTTGTGTTCAGCTACTTGGAGATCACTTGCAGCCATTCATGGACTTCATGTACCCAAACAACGATGGGATTTTTATGGATGACAATGCGCCATGTCACCGGGCCACAACTGTTCGCGATTGGTTTGAAGAACATTCTGGACAATTCCAACGAATGATCTGGCCACCTAGATCGCCCGACATGAATCCCATCGAGCATTTATGGGACATCTTCGAGAGGTCTGTTCGTGCCCAAAATCCTACACCATCAACGCTTTCACAATTATGGACGTCTATCGAGACAGCATGGCTCAATATTCCTGCAGAAGACTTCCAACGACTTGTTGAGTCCATGCCACGTCGAGTTGCTGCACTTCGCCGGGCGAAAGGAGGGCCGACACGATATTAAGAGGTATCCCATGACTTTTGTCACTTCAGTGTATATATATATATATATATATATATATATTAAATGTTTATGTTTTGGATTAAATTTTTTTCTTCTTTACAAATTTTTAATCATAATAAGCATTTCAATGGAAACCACATTCTCATGTCTGAATCACGATTGTTTGTTTTTAATATTTCAAATATATCACATACTTCATTTTGGAACTGTAAATTATAGATATTATGAAAAAAAAGTTTATTTTGTTTTGTAATCAAGAATTTTGAAATCACGATACTTATCTACAAAACTTTGTAGTTGTTTTGATTGAAGAAATTTAGTAAATAATCAAATAATTTTAAGCAAAAAAATTCATGATTAACTGCTTATTTTAATTATATTTACTATTTATGGTTATTTGCTTAATGATTAGAAAAATAAATGCAGCTATTTTAAGATCTCTTTAACTTTCGAATTTTCTTTCAGATATGGACGTAAATTTATATTTTTCATTACTATAATAATAACAGCAATAACAGCTATATCTTCTGTTCTCCAGCACGACTTTACGGCCTTCGTTATCCTCAAAACTATAAATGGAAGTCTGATGCCTTCTGTTTTCCAACTGCCTTTCATTATAAGTAAGTTTTTAATTTATTTTACATTATTATTTTTTTTAATAGTAGGATATTTCTGTTCATTTCAACTTAGGATGGGATATTTACACTTGTTCCTATATATCTAAAAATTATAATGATTCCATTTATTTAATAAAAATTTTTTGGAATTAAAAAAACTTGTATAAATTCTAAATAACATATTCGTTTTGCCTTATTTTTTGTGATTAATTTGCACTTCAACAAATTAAAACAGTAATATTAAATAACCAACTAGTTTTTTTTATTTACTCTATTAATTTTTACACCATTAATTACTCCATTAATTAATTAATTGATTTAGTAATTAATAAATTATAAATCTCAGAGATTTCGGTAACAAATAATTATTAAAATGTATAATAACTGTTATAATTAATTTAAATAAAATAACTATCACTTACTAACTAAATAACTAGTATTCTGAGAAAATATTATAACAGAAAATTGTTAGTTATTTTTATTAAATCTCGCAATAGACTATTGTAATATGGTATATTACCAGTCCATGATATTACCAGATATTAATGAAAAATTAATTAAAATATTTTTTATTTCCATTATTGATACATTAAAAATTAACAAAACACATTTGAGAATACAAAATAAAAGATACTCATAAAAACATTTTGTTCCAGTTGCAATATCGAAATTGTGTAGATATTTCTTGAAATTGGTATTATTAAGTATTACTCCAGGCACTCTCTCTCTCAGAACTTATTTTATTTTTTTGCTCTACACATTAACGTAATTTAAGTACTCGAGTTTTCAAGCATCTTGTTCACCTAACAAGCAATACAAATTTAAAAAAAACAGTATTCGACAGGGAAAAAATCCATTTGAATAGTAAATTCCATATAATAATCTAGGAAAGTAAATAAATTTACCCATAACGAATTTCCAAATTAAATAATAACGATGCTGTTCTATTTTTGACAATGCGTTTACATCGCAGTTACAAAATAAGATAAAATAAAAAATAGCAAATTTGTTTTTTTAATGTCGAAAATGTAATAATGTTTAAATAATAGTAATTAAAATAACAATGTGATATAATTTAATAAAATAATACACATTATGCTAATTAATTATAACATTAATTATTTAAGTAAATTATTAATAAAATTATTAATTATTATACTAATTAATTATAAAATTAATGATACATTATACCAATTAATTATTATAATTTAATAAATTGATTATTATTTTAATAAAATAATAATAATATATTATTAAAATAAAAGATTAATGTAAATAATAAAATAATGTCTGTTCTGTTTTTTGATGTCAAAAAAATAACTAACTTTAAACTTGCATTCACCGCTAATTTTCTAACGTAAATCTTCAAAGATTTAGATAATAAAACAATTATTTAATTATTGATCGTACTTAGTTTTCAAAATGGCGAATTAAATCTAAAATATTTTAGTTTAACTATACTTTTCCCTTTAAAATTATTTGGAGGATTTATAATGATTAAATATTTCTAACTATATCTTTGCATTATGATTTAATATGCATAAATTTTTGTAGAAAATTATAAAAAAAAATTTTATCACACTTTTTTTTATAGTTCTGGAAATAATTGCCCCAGAATTGCGAGCTCGTACGAATGGCATTGTCAACATCTCTTGGACGGTCGGACTATGCATTTTACCATTGTTGGCCTACTTTTCTCGAAGCTGGGTGACCTTGGGTCTCGTCACCTCCTCTGTGACAATAATTTTCTTATTTTATTACACGTATGTACTTTTATAATTTATTAAAATAGGATTTAGTAATTAATCGAGATTTTGATAATAGATAAGTATTAAAACGTATAATAATTGTTATAATTAATTTAAAATAAAATAACTATTATTCTAAGAAACTGAAAAGTTTTTAATTATTTTATTATATCTAGCAAGTGTCTTTTAAGTGTCAAAACTAACTTTAAAAATCACACAATCATTAATATCATTTTTATAACAGATATATTTTTTAAAAATTTATTTGATCTAAAAAAATGAAATATCTTTATGAGTTCTCTTAGTTATGTATTATCTTTCGCACTTTTATATATAGGAAATATTACAAAAATATAATAATATACAAAAATACCAAAACATTTTCTTTTTTCCCCGTTTAGTTTCTTACCGGAATCTCCTCGTTGGTTGGCGTCGCAGGAGAGATACGAAGAGGCTGCGGCCATCTTGTACCAAATTGGTGAGAAAAATGGAAAAACGAAAGAAAAGAATGTTCTCGTGCAAACACTGCAGGTATAGTGTTCTTAAAAAATAATTTAGGAAAAATATATCAAATATTTATCATAATATATTCAAACATTCATCGTAATATATTCAAACATCAATTGTAATATTCATCAAATATTCATCAATTGTAATATATTCAAACATTCATCGTATATATTCAAACATCAATTGTAATATATTCAAACATTCATCGTAATATATTCAAACATCAATTGTAATATATTCAAACATTCATCGTAATATATTCAAACATCAATTGTAATATATTCAAACATTCATCGTAATATATTCAAACATCAATTGTAATATATTCAAACATTCATCGTAATATATTCAAACATCAATTGTAATATATTCAAACATTCATCGTAATATATTCAAACATCAATTGTAATATTCAAACATTCATCGTAATATATTCAAACATCATATTCAAACATCAATTGTAATATATTCAAACATTCATCGTAATATATTCAAACATCAATTGTAATATATTCAAATATTCATCGTAATATATTCAAATATTCATCGTAATGTATTCAAACATTCATCGTAATAAATTTACAATATATTCAAACATTCCTCGTAATATATTCAAATATTTATCGTAATACATTCCAATATTTATCGTAATATATTTACAATATATTCAGTATTTATCACAATATATTTACAATATATTCAATATTTATCCAAAATTTTACATAAAATATTTATCATGTTTTTTCTCACAACTTTTGATAATTAAAAATTTTAAATGATATTTGATGGAATATTTAGAACTTTATTTGTAGAAACAATGAATTTTGTATTTCAAATAATCATTTGGGTAAATTTTAAGATGATTTTCAGCATTTACATACGCAAAGTAACAGTTTTTGTAAAATAAATTATGCTTATTATGTGATGCTGAAAATGTTTTTAAATTATAATATAGTGTTTTTTTCTACTATAAAATATTTATAAAAGAGATAGTAAAATATTTCTAAATTTTGTCTTTAAACAAATTGTGATGTAGCCATATTGATAATTATTCACTTTATTTTCCCTAAACAGTTTTGGGCCGCTTTCTTGTTTCCGATAAATAATTTAAACATTGTTATTGAATTATAAAAATATCCCTGAAATTCATTTATTAATTACTTAATTTAAATAGCTTCACATTAAAAAGATTATAATTGACATAAAGACTATTTATAAATATAGTTTCTTAATTCAGCTTTATTATTTATTTGATTCACCTTTGTAATTATTTATTTAGTATTCATTTACCTATGTTAATATTGTATATGAACAAAGGTAAATGGAAAGGGAATAAATTTGCATTCACCTTTGCTAATATTATATGTATACAAAGTTAAGTAAACTAAGTTAAGCTAATATTATAAATTATTACTTAAGTTAATAATAAATAATTACTTATGTTGATATACACTCAAGAGCCAAAACCTTATGACCATCCCTACATTTTGCAATGAACTCGCCTGGATGACGCCTGGAAGGCACGTGATCAAGTGGAAGTGGTATTTAACTGGTATTAAGTGGTGGTATTAATCCATGCCAAGGCGGGTTGAAGCTGTGTTGCGCGCCAAAGGTGGGCCAACTCGTTATTGACAGGCGGTCGTAATGTTTTGGCTCTTGAGTGTATATATATAATATATATATCATATTTAAAGTTAGACGTATACAAAGTTACATTATATATTAACAAAGGTAAATGAATAGTGAATAAATTTACATTCACCTTTGTTAATTCAGCTTTAAAAAAACAACTATATACAACTTCTTAAAAATATATTAGGAGTACATCAACGTATTGAATAAAACTTTCGCATTTGGTAAAATTATTATGCTTTTTAGAAACTCGGAGAAAGATTTAAAAAGGAAAAAACGGTGGACAAAGTAAAAAATTCTTCTTTGGATTTATTGAGGTATCCTCAACTCAGGAAGAAGTTTATCATTATTACTTTTTGCTGGTAAGTAAATTCCTGTAATGATGTTAAAAAAATTTATACGATTCCTATTCTTTGTTCGATATTTCTTATTATTCTTATTTATATTCCGAGATACTATAGAGCTCATAGAGTTACACATGTGCAAGTGAAAAATACATAAATCTCAATTCGAATCCCAGTGGTAGATTTAGTTTGGTTTGTCGCTTTACGGTCATTTTGTGCTAACTTTAGGCTCATTAGACCTATAATTCAAAGTGGATTCCAAACCACTAATGAACATCCATGTCACTGCCAGGATTTGAATCTGAAGCCTATGGTACCAAATACCAAAGTACTGGCCAATTGGCCACCAGGCCGCTATCCCAGTGATAGAGTAAGCAGCTAGCGTTGTAGTTACTGTTTTGAGAAAAGATGAAACAGGATGTCAAAATTGCCAGTAGCTAGCATCGACGGAGCTTGATAACCGAGTGACTAGCACTCTGACGCTAGCCGCCACGGGTTCGGGTTCGAGTCCCTGCGGTGCCGTGGATGTTTGTAGTGGTTCGAATTTCACTTTAAACCGTAGGTCCCGGTCTAATATGACTGGGCGTAAGTCTGACAACCTTATCCCTTAAAAAGAAAACATCTCCTGTCTCGAAATCTGCAAATAGGCAAACGGCCTTGGAACTCCATGGGGCTGTTGCGATAATGAAGAAGATCTAGCATTGATAGTTAGGCTGTCTGGTGGAAGTTTATTATGTATTCTTCCTTACGGCAAGCAAATGCGGGACAACAACCTCTAAAAGTCATTCTAGAAAGTAATATTATTTCCCCATCGCCCATCAAGGGGTTATCAGAAACATGGATAAGTGAACAAGTAACCCACCGACGTTTTAAAATAAGTTATAAAAAGAAAATATTTTTTTGTTGTTGTTTTCAATACATTAACCAAAAAGTAATCAGTATTAAATGTTTTGAAATTTGAAATTAATAATATTTTAGTAATAAGACTAATTATTGATAATTTTGGAATGCATCATGATTAAAGGTGACGTTGGAAAAAGGTCTTTCATAATAAATTTTAACTTTTGTCATTTACTTATGAAAATTAAATTTTTTATCTGCTGGAAATCCAACCATTCGCACTCCACTTAAATCACTGATGAAGTGGTTCTTTCCCAACTTCCAACAGCTTCTTCTTCATTGGCCCTTCACGCCCGACGCTCTACAGTTATATCAGACGGGGACCTATTGTTTAAAGTGGATTCCAAACCATTACAAACATCCATGGCACCTCCGAGACTCGAACCCGACACATGCGGTATCGAGCGCTAGAGTTTTTTCCAAACATTGTACGAATAAAAAGGCCAATTGAGTTTATTAAAGCGAATTCAATTTCACGCGACATTGTATATTCAAGATGCGTTGTAGAATGGAATGACAAAATTTATTAATCCCCTAACTTAAAAATTTATAAATAACCTTCAATTTTTTCTTTTTAGAAATTGTTTTATATTCCTTCCAAATCTCAAAAAAATCTACAATAGTAACACCGAAGATGTGATTAAAAAAATAATTTTAAATCTACATTTCAGTGAACTGAACGTTAATTAATTCGCTCTACAATAATGCTTTCGTAGAGAAAATATTCAAACTAAAACTTTAAAATAAACCTTATAATAATGGAAATCTTAAAATAGTCTTTTTGTGGCTGGACAAGATGGCAGGCGAATCATGCCATTCATTTGACTGATTGAATCTGCTGTAACGATTAATATATCTTAAGTTTACTTATACTTAAGATATACTTTTGCACATAATGCACTGGATATACTATTTTGACAGATAATGGAAGATATGGGGCCAGATAGCTGAGTGACTAGCTCACTGGAGCTCGGTGCCACAGGTTTTGTGTTCGAGTCCCGGCGGTGTCAGGATATTGTTTATAGTGGTTCGGAATCCACTTTAAACCATAGGTCTCGGTTTAATATGGCTGTAGAGCGTAGGGCTGTCAACCGTTCTATATATTAGGCAGACAGCATTGGCTCACCATGGGATTATTGCACTACTGATGATGATCATAAATGTAAGGCTTTTTAACAAATGCTATCAATTCAGATCTTATATTATTATTAAGCACAATTTTAATATTAAATGTCGGAAAACACTGTTTAAAAAACACCGTAATTTTTTTTTATGTTTTCTGCATTGCCGTATGACACATGGGCGCAATTTTCGACCAGAAAAAAATAAAAGGTCTCGGATAATACTCATAATGGTAGAAAATTTTCAGTTTTAAATAGCATTTTACATTCCACTATTTTATTCAAAAATATTAAGAATTTAACGTAATGTAAATCGAAAAGATTAAATTTTCATTTTAGAAATATGGCGAAAACTAAACAGACGCCGTTTTTCCTTCGATTTGTAATCTTTATATTTGCTAAAGATATGTAAATATTCATCTGGATCAATTCATTATTAATTCGTCGCGTTGTGTTAACTCTTATAAAAGTCCAGTTGCGGAAGAAGTATTACTGCCAGCTTCCACAGAAGTTATGTTTCTTTACATTTAGAAGATTGTTTAATTTTCTCTTACATGAACTACTGTCAATTATTTTTGGCGGAAAGTATTTTTTTTTCTTTTCGTTTTTTCTTTATAAATAATCAAGAAGATTATTTAAAACAACTTTATAACAATAACTATCAAAATTCAAATTTGGAGCAGACATCCCTCCTACCACTGCAAGAATTTTTCCAATCAAATAATTTTACGTTCATAATTTTTATGGCAACCCTCGCCAAAGAGAGCGTCCCGATGTTGCAATTTACTGGCCAAAAATGCCGAATTTACATTAGCCAAAGGCTGTGTAAATTATAGTCATTTCGGTTGATTTATAAGAAACTACCGAAAAAAAATTATACAAAAACAGATTATACGTAACATCTATAATGCGTATCAAGAAATTATTTTAAGTATAATCTGCGGATAATAGGGAAGAATTTTTAATACTTTTAATAAGTTAACAACATTAATAAACATTATGAATAACATGAAATTTGTATTTTTTATTTCGTCCCTATTTTATGTACAAATTTATAAAAAAAATGTAAACATGTTTTATTTTGAATTTTTTCATGTAAATACTTATTAAGATAATCCTATTTACTAAAAATTTAAATATATTAGCTATTATGAATGATTATTAAATTAATGACTATTATGAATTACATTACATGATTTTTTTTTTTACATTACGCGATATTTTACTTAAAATTAATCCATGTTTTCTTGTGAATTTATCCGTGTAAATCCTACTTAAGTTAAACCTATTTACTTCTAATATATAATAATATACTCAATAGAAAAAGTTAAAAAAAGTTAATGTATATTTTTACATTTATAAAGGTTTAAAAAAAACATAATATATAACTTTTTCTCTGTATTAAAAACGTTTGACAAAAATTTCGTTACTAATAAAATTTAAATATTTTGAATATCCTTTTATAACCATAACTTTAGCGGTTGTTCTGATATCTTTTAATCTTTATTCATATTAAATTAAATCCGAAATGTACGCATGGCACACATTTTTGATTATTTTATTTTCAAGAACAAAAAATATTCACGGCTGCAATAAATCAAATGGGTAATTAGCCAACCTAATATGGAGTTAAAAATTAAATGATAACGCTAAAAGTGTAGTTATATAACTTAAAAAAATCTTCTGGTTAGATTTGCTGTGATTAAATTAGTGTTTTTACGAGCATATGAAAAGCACTTTTTTTTTAAGGAAGTCAAAAAATAAATTATTGTATACTGATATTCCATTTTTATTACTTGCCTTCATCTCAGTACCTCTTCGCTGTGTTCTTTCTTGCTTCAATTGTGGTTTGTAATTGAATTCTAGGAACATAAATTACATGAGATTTTTATTGTCATCTGAATATTTTAAAGAGAACCTAATCATAAATCATATTTTAAATATTGTAAGTCATTATGACATTCCGTAATACTTTTTTTCACTAAATAATGTGTAAAAAATAGTGTGAGGATAAACTTTATGTTAACAATCTTACTCCACCATAAGTGCCGAGATAGACTGACGTATACTTTCGAAATATGTTACGATATGTACACATTGTTTGCAGTTTTTCTTTGCATGTAGCACGCGCGAAAGTTAATTTCTATAACCAATACTTCCGCAAGGCATCTCTTTTATAAGAAGCAATGTTGACACAAAGAAGGCACATTGATTACAAACCTAGTGATAAATTTACTTTGTAAAATACATCACTATATTTGTAAAAAGCAAAGCAGTTTTTCATTTGCGCATTAAAAATAAATACTTCATTCTGTGATTTGCAAGTAAACTTGTCATGTATCACTGTGATTTATTTTTTCTTCTTTGAAAAGCAGCACATAATTTATTATTATTAATACTACTACTTCTTCACTGGCGCAACATTCCCATGGTGGAACAAAGCCGTCTGCCTACTGGCAGATTTCGAGACAGGAGATGTTTCCTTTTTAGTGAGTAGCGTTGCCAACCCTACGTCTAACCTCTACATTCATATTAGACCGGGACCTAGGGCTTAAAATAGATTCCGAGCCACTACAAACATCCCTGGCAACTTCTCCTCCTACTACTACTACAAATTATTATTACAAGTAGGCTAGTAGCTAGCATTGTGAATCTCGGCATAGGGTTCGAGTCCTGGTGGTACTATGGATGGTTCGGAATCCACGTTAAACCGTAGGTTCCGTAATGAGACCGTAGAGCAGCAAACCAGGGGATTAGAGGTAGAACTAACAAATCTAAATTGTAAGAAAGAAAAAATTCTCATGTTTCGAAATCTGGCACGAATCGAAATCTCTTTCGACTCACTGTGGGCTGTTGAATCAAATATGAATAATAATAATAATAATAATACAGTAACATCTTTTCATTGCTTTACGTTGAAATTATGCTCCAGTACTAGAGCAGATTCTTCATTACCCACTTTAAGTAAAAAAATGAAGCATATCACCATTGTGCATGACAATCCAATCCAACGCACTACGACGTGAACTGAATCCTTAATCTTTTCCTCAAACGTCGCCACTAATGATGAATTTACAAATTCCTTTGGCTTTCATGATGAATTTACAAAATCATAATTTATGCGTTAAGAATTTATAGTAATTTTTCCATTTCATTTAAATTCGTATATTTTTAAGAAGTTTGAATCTGTCAATAAAACTATTTGTATTGAGTTTTGAGTGATTTTAAAAACATTTAGTTTTAACATATTACATATCTTGATCGTAATTGTCTTTCTTCAGGATGGCCAATATAATGTCCTATTACGGACTTCAGTTCAATATATCCAACCTGGCCGGCAACGAATTCGTCAACTTCTTTCTGCTGGGCGTCGCCGAGGTGCCGGGTTATTTGAGCAGTTGGATTATCATGGAACGCTTTGGCAGAAGGTGGTGCTCTGTCGCTGGATTCTTGTGCACTGGTGTTGTGTGCATGCTGCCTGCCATAGGTAAACTATTACTGAATTTTTTATGACAATTTAAAAATATTGAAAACTGCTCTTTCGCACATTTAACTATATATGTTTACTTGCAAATAGAATAAAACTTTTGTATAAATTTTATTGTAATCTTAATTTAAAAGTTTTGCAAATTTTTATAACATTTCAATAAACCATCGGTGATTTATTAAAAGTCCATTTAAATATTTGAAAAAAAATTCCTAATTCAAAGATCATATTTCTGTTACAAAGAGTTATAATTGCAATTCGTTTTATCAATTTTTCACATTTATAATGGTATTTAGGATGAATTTATAGGGCCTGAATGGCCGAGTGGCTAGCGCTCTGGCGCTCGGTTCCACAGGTTTCGGGTTCGAGTCCCGGTGGTGCCATGGATGTTTGTAGTAGTTCGGAATCTACTTTAAACCGTAGGTCCCGTTCCTAATAGGAACGTAGAGCGTTGCGGGGGCATTGTTACTCCGCGTCCGTGGCTTAAATTCAAGTTACACTCGCCCCCTGGGTAATACAAAGTGAGTAACGTCTGTGCAGCGCTTGCCTTAAGGCATCCAAGACAATTGTCTGCGTGTATGCCAGCTGCATTAGAACAAAAAAAAATGATGATTTTATGATTATGATACATTTCGGAAATTAAATTTATATACGTAAATATGCATTAATTTTTAAAAATTTATTTTAAATTTTTATTGCAGTTTTTCTAGTACACAACGCTGAAAGTTGTTTCAATATTTAATTTTTTTTTTAAATAGTAAAAAATTAAAATTTAGTGATCGTTTCATTTAGCCCGACTCGCGGCTCAGTGGTAACGTGTGTCGCTGGTGATCACTAGGGCTGAAGTTCAAACCGCTGACGGCACTGTTTCAAAAAACGAGGAGAATTGATGGCATATGTAATGTGCAGCATCCTGCTTCGTTAGTTGGACTAACTACCTTTTGGGAGTTTGCCGGTGTTTCTCCTGTACGGTACCCATATGCGGGGAGTTCCAACTAAATGTCCTCTCGCAAGGCACCGTCCTTTATCGAGCCAAGTCAAGTGTTCCATCACAAAAGAAGTTCCCCTTTCTGTCCATCCGTGAGTGAATTACTTATGGAATGTCCGTCTGGCGTTTCATTTCAAATAGTTAATTGTTTTCACTATTTGAAAGAACGAACTCTAACATCTAGCGCTTTCAGTAAAAATATTTTGAACAGTTTACATATCGCAAAACCTTTTTGGAACTCTAGTGCAATTTTAATGATTCTACGGTGATAATAAGGGCCTGAATGGCCGAGTGGCTAGCGCTCTGGCCTCTCGGTACCACAGGTTTCGGGTTCGAGTCCCGGTGGTGCCATGGTTGTTTGTAGTGGCTCGGAATCCACTTTAAAAAGTAGGTCCCGGTCTAATAGGATCGTATAGCGTTGCGGGCGCATTGTGACTCCGCGACCGTGGCTTATCTTCAAGTGACACGCGCCCCCTGGGTAATGCAAAGTGAGTACGTCTGTGCAGCACTTGTCTTAAGGCATCTAAGACCAAGCTGTCTGTGTTTGCCAGCTGCATTAGAAAGAAAAAAGGGTGATAATAAATGTTTTTCATGTTATATAAATTAGTAAATATAATAATTATTTTTTTGTAATGAGTTTTTCAAAATAATGAAATATTCAAACTGTTAACTAATAAATCATTTTCAAAATCGAGAAGTAGGTTGAGATAAAGTTTGGTGTAAAATATCTATAAGGAAATCATGAAGAATCATGTGAAGAATCAGCACAAAACAACCAGGTGGTTTTAAGCAGAAGCAATCCCATACTCCATGGGTAGAATTCAATGCAATTTTATAGCACATCACAAATGCTGAATTTTTAATTTGCTAACAATACAAAATTTTCTATTTGTTCATATAATTCATAGTTGGAATTTATTTGTTTCGGTTAAAATTTACCATTTCCAAAAAAAAATTAACTGATAGAATTACAATAATAATATTTGTGACTTTTCTTATAGAAAAACTATAAGTGAAATTAAAGTTCTATTTGTGTAATTTAATCTAATTTTTAGCAGACAGGTAAATTATTTCAAATTAATTTTTATTATATGGACATTAGCCAGGTTTGTGTTCTTTCTTATGAAAGAAAAGTAACCCTAAATTGTATAGAGAATTGAATTCTAATGTGAATGAATTATGTCTCAAGAATTGAATTTCTACTGATAAAATTTTAATCGGCAGTCGAAATCTTAAAAAAAATGAAATAAATTTGAATGATGAGCCGCTACATTTCCGGTCAACTAGAATTACCAGTGAAAAAAAAAAGGATTTCTATTTTTATTAATGTTTTAACAAAAGTCAAACTTGCATAAAATAAGTATAAATGAATATGCATCAAGCGTGACGTTTTGCTTGGTTTTCTTACGAAATCCACGTTCGCATGCAAATTGAATGTTATATGAGCTAACATCAAATTTTATTTTATTTATAGGGCTATTCTAATTTTTTTTATGGCAGTTAGAGGCATAATTTAGAACTGCATTCATTAAATTTTACAAAAGTAAAAATGGGCTTTGTAGAATTCGTATTTTTAAACCTGCTTTTTTTAAATTTTATTTAAGTCATACCAAAAAAAAAAAAAAAAAGAAAGATTTTTCAGGAATTAATTTTCTTTTAAAAGAAAAATTATTTTAAAAATAGATTCCGATAACTTTAATCTTCGTATTTTTTTTTTTCTTAACAGCTTTGATTAAACTTAGAATGTTTTAACATGTTTTAGAATTTTTTAGTGTCTTCCACATTTATGCTATGACAGAACGTTAATTATCTTACTTTGTTGTGTGCAGATTGGGAAACCAGATTGTAACTGGGCGTGGTTGGGTTGAGATACTTGTTTCAATAAGAAAAGTGATCTTTTCCTAAAATTTTGTTTTAGTTTATTTTATTTTTTTGTAATTCTATAAATATAAGTTAGCTAATGTTAATTAAAGAGAAACGAAATGAAATAATTTATTCCGAAAACAATTCAAACAATATGTTTGGCTAGTGAAAAATTCATTTCAAATATTAACTTACATTCTGCTTAAGATATTAATTAATTCGATCGATTTCTTTTTATTCCTGTCAAATTATTCTAATAATTGTAATTTTTTTTTTCAGAGTTCCCTCATAATGACATCATATCCTCCATGCTTGGAAAGTATTTCGCTGCCTTAACATTTATGACCACGTACCAGCAAAGTTCGGAATTGTATCCTACCGTCGTGAGATCTCTTGGAATGGGCATGAGCTGCACACTCGCAATGCTCATCACCCTCGTAGTCCCCTACATTGTGTACCTCGTGAGTATTACAAAAGTGAATGAAACTTTTTTAGTGAAAAACGCTCGCAATAACCCCTTTTTATAAATCGGCAAATATGCGGATTTATTTGTATTACTTAAATCGGATTATCTTCTAAAGGATCCAAACTTACTTCTGCAAGTCTCATCTCCCCTGCTCATTAGATATTTAGCGTTGTTTTTCTTTACAAAAATTAGTTTCAATCCTATGGATAATCTTAGTTTAATCCATTTCGATAAGACATACTGATAAGGAATGAAAGAATCACAGAGTTTTACCAGCTATTTATTCGTCAATTTAGTTTCTTCTACTTATGCTGTATGAATTTTTTTTAAAATCTTCCCTTCTTAGTTAACTGTATATCAGTTTGTGTATCTGAATTTCAAATTTATTATATTGTTTTAAGTTTATATACATGTAAGACATTGAAGAGTCATTTCTTTCACTGTTTATTAATTAGTAAAGATAAAACTTTCCTGATGGCCGAGTGACGAATGCTCTGGTGCCGCAAGTTTCGGGTTCGACTACCTGTGTTGCCATGGATGTTTTTAGTGGCTCGAAATCCTCTTTAAACCGTAGTTCCCGGTCTAACATAACTGCAGAGCTTTGGCCATAGGGCTGGCAACTCTACCTCGTAAAAAGAAAAGCATCTCATGTTTCGGAATCTGCCGGTTGGCAGAGGCCTTGGCCCACCATGGGGCTGTTGAGCCATTGAAGAAGAAGACGGCGAAGGATAATAATATTTACAAAATTGGGAACGCGCGTGGAATAAACGCACGTGTGCTAGTTCGATCCAAACGAACAACTTACTTGTATACAGATCACTGAAAAAGGTCTGGTTAAAGCTGAGCGGCCTAAGGAATGCTTTTCATTCATACAAAAAAAAGCAAAGTAAATCGCATAGGGGTTAGTGCTTGTAGAGCAAAAATGGCTATTACTATACACACACACACACACATATATATATATAATATCGTTGCATCTCCAGATTCATGTCAGCATTTTCAAGTGGTACTCGAGTAAACAGCAGTCATTTGAGTAGTAGTTTTTATAGGCTATTAAATAAATTTCAAAATTGGGAACCAGTTCTGAATAAACCACGTTCACAAGCCCTGAAAGATATTGCTCGTATCTCGGTTGAAGCAAACAATTGATGGATTACTGTAGAAGGTCTAGTTAAAGATGAGTGATCTAGTGAATGCTTTTTATTGATAGAAAAAATTGCAAACTAAGGGTCAAAGGGGTTAGTGTTTGCAGAGCAAAGATGTTATTATGTATGTATATAATATCGTTGTTTCTCCCTATTCATACTTGTCGGTATTTTCAAGTTATATACTGGTACTCGAGTAATCAGTAATCAACGGGCAGTTGATTACTGATTGATTACAATCTTCAACGGGTAGTAGTTTTTATAGGTCATTAAATTGTATTCAAAAGATATCTACACATCACCTCAATAGAAAAACAAAATAAAATGAAAAATCCTTGCAAAGAAGATAATTCTAATAAAACATCAAGTTCAAATATCTCAATAATAAACTAAAACAAAAATACGTATTTTTTTAGAATTTTAATTAAATATTATAGAATTTATAATATATTTTATTTGTATCAATATCTCTGGATAAATTGTATTTTTCTTAATCAGCATACAATAAATACATTGTGGAAGTTTAATTCCTGACTGACTGGAACTCTGTGCCACAGGTTTCGAGTTCGAGTTCCGCCGATGACATGGGTGTTTATAATGGTTTGGGATCCACTATAAACCGTTATTCTCAGTCTAATAGGACTGTTGAGCGTAGGGCTGATAATCCCGCCTATAATGAGAAAACATCCCCTGTCTCAAAATTTGACAGTAAGCAGGCGGCCTTGGCACACCATGAGGCTGTTTCGCCAATGAAGAAGAAGAAATTTAATTATTTGCTTAAATATGGTGTAAAATCAAAAATATTGAAAAAAAAATAATTTATAGCCGCTAATTTTTCCCATCTAAAGGAACTGCAAACTTTCATTTACTACATGCCGCGATGAGTTTTAAATCATACTAAGATATAATGTTGAGACAGCTATAACAACACATTATTAGCAGAATACCAGAATACAATCATTATTAGCAATTCTAATCATTAGAAGTTAAAGTAACATACAAATAGCATTGTAATTACAATGCAGTTTTGAATGATTTTTTTTTTTTTTTGCGATCAACGAAAGTGTTTCCAAACATACTAAAATAGTTTGTAATTCAAGATATAACTTACGACAACGGGAAAGATTCAGCTGGATAAAAGCTTGTTTGCTATTCATGCGTGAATAAAGAATTCCGTTTTTAGATGTGTACATAAGATTTCACTAATGTGAGATTAGGGTTGTATAAGTAGTTTAAAATTATTTCTAATTCCCTAAGTGTTTTTAAATATTTCAGAATACAGAAAAAAAGTTAATAAAATGTTGTTTTATTTTTTAAATTTTACAATATTTTAAAAACATTGATAAAAATGACGATAACTGTGACTAGATGATGACTTGCAATTTTGCATTTCAGAATATAAATAGAACATTTTATATTGTGAAATAGATTATTTTTTAAAATTTTTACGAATTAATTATTAATCAAGTTATCAAATTATATATTATATTAATATTATTTATAATTTAAAGGAGTATTAAGTATTTTAAAAATAGAATTGTTTGGTATGAGATTTTATTTGAAATAAAGAAAAATTATATATTACTGCTTCCAAAAAGAAAGAATTTCCAATGCGCCCTCTCGCATTGCATTGATTCTTCGTGACCTTTTCGCCAAAAATGAAACCCATATCGTTCCACAACCATCGTATTCCCACCGTGCGACTTGTGGCTATTCCCTAAACTCAAAAGACCACTCCATGGACACCGTTTTGAGTCAATTGAAGAGATTCAATGCGAATCGCCGCTCGCTTTGAAGGCCTCCCTGCCGATGCCTTTTTAGCATGCATTGAGGATTCGAAAAAAAAATTGGCATAAGTGCCTTGTGTCCGGAAGGGATTACTTTGAAAGTAATGAAATAAATTTAGAAGAATAAATAAAGAGGTTTTGAAAAAAAAAAATAATTGGTCTTACTTTTTGGGCACAATAGTATGATGTCAAACGATGTTTTTTTTTACCTGCAACTGACTCGAAACATCTACTTTAATGACATATTTTTTAATGTAATTAACAACAAACTGTACTAAATTTCAAAATGTAGATACCCTTTTTAAAGCCTAGCTTTTCTTTTTTCAATGACACCGTTGTCAATTTTGAAAAAAACAAATTTTTCATTATTATGAGCCCCAAAATGTAAAGCTGATTAGTTATTCATATGATTTTCAATCACTTTAATGTTAAACATTTTTTTTTATAAAAAATTAAATTTTATTGGTCCTTCGTTTTCAAATACGCAGAAACCAAATCCAATAATAAAAGATGTCTTTACGAATCCGATTAAAGATTCGCTTCGTATCAGATTTATTTATTTACTCGATTGCGATTGAATCGTTCTGTAAATATAATTAGTGATTCTTAACTGATTACTTTTGTATTTACTGATTCAGGAACTAGTTGACACGAAACTCTTGGACTACACTCGTAACGTTAATCCTCCCCTTAAGTTTACAGATCATTCTCTCACATGATGTCGAAATTATATTTTTTTAGCTGTGTTACACATACGACCTACTTGAAGTTTTTTACTGGCGTTTTAGAAAACGTTTTTAATGGCGCTTTTACCTTGGCATATCTTGTACTACCGGTACTGTCTTATTTCAACTATTTGCGTATGAATCATCTTTCTGTTGAATTGGGTGTTCATTATGTTAATCGCTACAAATTCTTTTCTTCAATTTCATGGCTTTATGTTTCGAAATTATGTCTGGATATACGTTTTAAAAGCTAGAATACTTTGAAAAACAATTATCAAATTCTGTCTTATGTGCTTGCGATATTGTATGACACATATAAAATTAAAACGTGAAAAAGTATACTTCAAGTTGTGTCTCATATCATTTTATATTTATTATTAAAAAACTAGAGATAATATTATATTGGGGCTTGATGGCCGAATGACTAGCGCTCTGGCTCTTGGTGCCACATGGTTCAACTTCCAATGGTGCCAGGGATGTTTGTGATGGTTCGGAATCCACTTTAAATCATAGGTCCCTGTCTAATAGGTCTATTACTACTACTACCACACCACACCACATCACATTGAGTGCCACTTTACAGTTTGGGAATGATGTGGGTGAGAAGTCTGATTGGGCTTTGTGACGATCTACGATCATCTGAGACCGGGACCTACGGTTTAAAGGGGACTCCGAACCACTACAAACATCCATGGCACCGCCGGAAATCGAACCCAATACCTGTGGGTTCCGAGCACCAGAGCGCTAGCCACTAGGACATCAGGACGACTGTTGGGCGTGTGGCTGACAACCGTACCCCGTACAAAAAAAGAAAGCATCTCCTGTCTCGAAATCTGCCAGTGGGCAGACAGGCTTTGGCCCACCATGGAACTGTTGCACCAATGAAGGAGAACATCATATTATATGAACACAAATAAATGCTATTAATAGATATTTTGATAATTTCAATGATTTTCTTGAAATAATTGATAAAACCTTTTTCTCTGTTGTTTGTTTCTTTAATAGAGTATATATGGAAAAGCGATTCCTTTCATCATCATAGGCCTTTTCGGAATTCTCGCTGGTATCTTGGCTTCCTTCCTTCCAGAGACCTTAAACGAAAATTTACCACAGAGTATCTCCGATGCAGAAAAATTTGGTTTGGATCAAAAGTTTTTCTCATGGAATTGGTAATTTCATATATATATATATATATATATATTTAATGATATTAATACATTAACACAATTTTTTTTTTGTTATTTGTAAGGTAAAATTTGAAAAATCCTTTTTTCTAGACCTATGGTTAAAAATTCCAAATTTTCTTATTCGTTTAAGAAAAGTTGGTCCTTAATTATTCCTATCTCTTGAATGCAAAAATGATACAGTCGAAAGTAGTTACTTATCTTTAATATTATTTTTTAAAAAATCTTCAAGCAGTTCATTGCACTGCTGGAAACTTAAAAATTGCTTTACTAAATAAATGTACTTTATTCATTGTTGAGTATTGCTGTTTAAACAACGATTCCAGAATTGCATTATGCTGTCAATTCAATTCCATGCAATTCAGGATGTCAGGCCAGTTATGATTTTCAGGTTAATTATGAAGCAATGAAGAATCGTGTATTTATTTGAAACCCGACGTAACTGGCTCATTCTTCTTAGTAACTCACTGCCTGATGGTGACAGTTAAATAGAAATAAAAGACAATTTTATCTTTTAATAAAAAAGAAATGTTATTTTTAATTCATTAAAATTCTTCCATTGTTGATCTAGGATAGCTTTTTATAAGTCTCAGCCGACTCCTTCAAAATACTTTCTTCCGACACCGACTCGTCCACCTCTGGGAGGCCTGGTGGCCTGGTACAAAAGGCTTCAGGATCGAATCCTGGTGATCACATGGATGTTTGTGAGTTCCCGTTAAACTCTAGATCCTGGTCTAATTAGCCTAAAAAAGCCCTAGTAGAGCGGCAAACCAAAAGGACCTTTCACCTTTAAAGGACCAAACATACGAAAGCCTGAGGACATGAAACATGTACAATCGACAAATATGTGATTGAGTTTTTTTTCTCTTTTCCTATGGTCAAATTCACGTATTTCATTAAAAAGGGTTTTAAAAAATTGTGACAACGAAAATAAAATTACGACATTGTTGAGAGTTTGATCCGGTGATTTGGTACTGTGACTACCATACAGTTATGAGAGGCATCTTTTATGCCGCCTTAAATAAAAATGGAAAAATGCATAATAGATTTTATTCTATGCTCTAATAAAAAGGTACACATTAATGCAAAAAAGGATTATTTTAAAATATTAGTAACAATAATTATAATTAGTCATTTAACTACAAATTTTAAACATGCACATATATTACTATCGATTACAAAAAAGGGGAAAAGCAATTACACTGAAAGGACAAAAGTCATGGGATAGCAATATGCAAATTTTCAGATGGCAGTAGCATCGCGTAGAACAGGTATAAATGCGCAGTGCTTTCGCAGAGCTTTCATTTCTGTTCAAGTTATTCATGTGAAGAGGTTTTGACGTGATGATGACCGCACGACGGGAATTAACAGACTTTGAACGCGGAATGTTAGTTGGAGCTAGACGCATGGGTCATGCCATTTCGGAAATCGTTAGGGAATTCAACATTCCCAGATCCACTGTGCCAAGAGTGTGCCGAGAGTATGAAATTTCAGGCATAACATCCCACCATGGACAGCGCAGTGGTCGACCGCCTGCACTTAACGACCGAGACCGGCGACGTCTGCAAAGAGTCGTAAATTCTAACAGACAAGCAACACTGCGTCAAATAACCGCAGAAATCAATGTGGGACGTACAAGGGACTTGTCTGTTAGAACTGTGCGGAGAAATTTGGCTTTCTTGGGCTATTCCAGCAGAAGAACGACTCGAATGCCTTTACTGACAGAACGACATCGCTTGCAGCGACTCTCGTGGGCACGTGAGCATATCGGTTGGTCCCTAGATGAATGGAAAACCGTGGCCTGGTCCGATGAGTCACGATTTCAGTTGGTAAGAGCTGATGGTAGGGTTCGAGTGTGGCGCAGACCCCACGAAGCCATGGACCCAAACTGTCAGCAAGGCACTGTTCAAGCTGGTGGTGGCTCCGTAATGGTGTGGGCTGTTTTTTCATGGCATGGACTTGGTCCTCTGGTGCGACTGGACCGAACATTGACTGGAAATGCTTATGTTCAGCTACTTGGAGATCACTTGCAGCCATTCATGGACTTCATGTACCCAAACAACGATGGGATTTTTATGGATGACAATGCGCCATGTCACCGGGCCACAACTGTTCGCGATTGGTTTGAAGAACATTCTGGACAATTCCAACGAATGATCTGGCCACCTAGATCGCCCGACGTGAATCCCATCGAGCATTTATGGGACATCATCGAGAGGTCTGTTCGTGCCCAAAATCCTGCACCATCAACGCTTTCACAATTATGGACGTCTATCGAGACAGCAAGGCTCAATATTCCTGCAGAAGACTTCCAACGACTTGTTGAGTCCATGCCACGTCGAGTTGCTGCACTTCGCCGGGCGAAAGGAGGGCCGACACGATATTAAGAGGTTTCCCATGACTTTTGTCACTTCAGTGTATAATTCTTATGTGTCATCACTATTTTATAAAATATTCTTTAAAAATACTTATATTATATTTTTAGCATTCCTTATCTTAAAATGATATTCACATCTAGAAAAACTAAAGTACTAAAAATAATACATATACCACAAACAAAAAGAAAACTCCTGAAAAGATAATTTTCAAATAATATAAAAATTATTTTTTGTAAGAAAGTTCTTACATTAAATGTTAATAAATGATCTTGGTAGAAAACATTTTTTTTTCTTAAATAGGAATAAAAATAAATCTGATTTCCAAAATACAATCTTAAAATACTCTGTCGCCACTTTTGCATTCTACTTCTTTGCACCGACACCTCTCTTATTTAGACCATCTGGAGTCAATGTAAAAGAATATGTAATAATATATTCAATATGTTCATACAAAAAAATTCATTTTTATATGATTTGAAAAGTATCTTAGTTTGTTGCATATAAATTATTTTTGTCTTTTTACAGAATTTTTAAAAATATTGACAGTGCATATTTATTATGATTACTTTTCCACGTTTTTGTAATCGATAAAATTCACGAGATTTTACAATACAATCAAAATTAGTTAATATACAATCAAAATTAGGGGCCCTGATGGGCGAGTGATTAATGCTCAGGCGTTTGGTGCCACAGTTTTCGTGTTCGAATCCCCGCAGTGTCATGGATGTTTATATTGATGTTTTGTCATGGATGTAAATCCACTTTAAACCGTAGTTCTCAATCTAGTATGACTGTAGTGCGTTGGGCTGACAACCCTACCCTGTAAAAAGAAAGCATCTATTTTCGGGAAATCGGCCAATAGGCAGATGGCCTTGGTCCACCATAGGGCTGTTGCGCCACTGATGATGATGATACTCAAAACTATATTTTTCATGTTATTCTCTTTGGTTTGGTTTGTCGCTCTATTGTCATTTTGTGTACACGTTGGCCTAATTTGATCGGGACCTACAGTTTAACGTCGATTCCAAGACAAAACATCCATAACAAACATCATTGACACCGCCAGGACACGAGCCTGAAGCCTGTGGTACAAAGGCCAAAGATCTAGCCAAATGACCATCAGGCCGCTAAAAACAACGGAGTTATATCCGAAACTCTAATGTGTCTTCTAAACATACATACAAGGAAGTCAAGAGTATGACAGTAATTATGCTGAAAAGCAATCAATTATAAAATTAGTTAACTTAAGTGTTATTTAATCGCTTTTTTTATTTTATAACTTTAGGAGAAGACATTCGATCGGCAGAGAACGTGCTGCTTCGTTGAAACTAAGCATGAAGGCGATGGACACCATTGGAGAAGACACAGCTGAGGAAGCTAAAAGTAAAACACAAGTATTGCAAAATGTGGAATTCCCCCCAGGATCCGAAACCACATGCGTATCCGTGGATTCGGTGAATGTTCTAAACGGAGGCAGCAGCATTAGGAAAAGGAATTCCGTTGATGGGCATTCCAGAGAATCGAACCCACTCAATGCCACTCCTGCCATGAGAAGATCGATTTCTGACGACAGACAGAGTGAGGAATCGAGACAAAATCCTGAAGACAAGAGTGATATGTCAATCAGGAACCAAGGTGCAGAAAACGATAAGGAAGATCCTTCGAACAAAGCCCCGGCTCATACAGGAGAGAACCTAAAGTTTTCCTATGCAAACGTGGATAATGATGGCGCCAAGACTGATGATGGAAATGGATTAAAATTAGGGATGGAAATGCTGGTATCGGACAAGCAACGCTTTACGAAAATTCATGTCTAAAGTTTATTGGTTAAAATTTTGCGAATACCAAAAATGAAGTGAAATATATATATATATATATATACAGTTTAGTGTGTGACCAATCAATTAAGAAATATTAAATTTAAAAAAAACAAATAAAATTAATATTTCTGGAGACATGTTGAAATGAAGACTTGGAACCATCAATTTTAAAATACATTTGTTGCTAAGTAAAAGGCTTTTTTGAAAATTTTGCGGAAAGGAAGAAAAAATGGTTCGCAGTGAAATAGCATCAAAAAATAAAATAGATACATTTTTGGAATAAGCATGCTATGAGAACAACAATAAAATCTAGAACTTTAAAAATATTTCAATCAACTTTTCATTGGTTTTAAACATGAATATTTCGATCAAAGCAGACAGTGAAAACCAAAGTTCGACAAGCTTGCTGTTGTAAATACATATTTCGTTATGTTTGAGTTATTTTTATCTTTTTAACGTTATTTCATAATAATTTTTTAATTTAATTCATGTTATTTTTAAAGTAATTAATTATAAAATGAATATTTTTAATTATTTTAAGTAAATATTTAAATATTGCTATGTAATGTAATAATAAATGGAAAATCATAATCATGCTATACACATTAAAAGAAAGGAATAATTTGTTATAAGATCTCACTTAAAAATTTTGGAGATGTAATCATTGCTTATAATTGTATAATGTTTGTTTTTAATGATACCACATTGTTTCATTACGAAAAGTTATGTGGTGTATATGTTTTATTAATGTTACATGATAATTATACAAATTTATGTAAAGAAGTGTTCATTGAAAAAGTATTTTACATTATGATTTAAATATAAAGCATAAATTAAATGAAATACATTACATATTAATAAAAAATAATGCCGAATTGTTATACTTTTCAAATTAATTTGTATTTTGCACGTGTTTTATTAATATTTCATTCTTACTATTTTAAAGATTTTTTGAGATTTTATGTATAATACTTTAGTTTATATAAATAATGCATAATATTTCTTTTTTTACTTGGCTTTATTAATTTTAGGTTTCATTTAATTTAGGCTTTATATTTAAATCATGATATAATATAAAACCAAGATGAAAATTATTTTTTTAAAATAATTATTAAACAATATTTTATAATGCTTTGTATTTCATCAGTTCATATAAATCTTGCATGATATTTCATTATTAATTTTAAATTTTAATTGTTTAAATTTTTCTTTTCGCTAATTATTCAAATTTATCATTTTTCGTGTTATTACTTCAAAATAAAAAGTAAATAAATAATTTCTATTATCTACTAATCAGTTTTAAATTTAGGATTTTAGATACCGCGTTAACTATGGCCTATTCATTTATCAGAAATAGTTAAAAAAAACTTTTAACATTTTTACTTACAGTTTGAATAGCCGAATTATTAATCAGTTTACGTATAGAAACATCATTTTACATTTAGAAATAATAATTAAATTTTCTATAATTAGAGTTTCAGTATAACAAGAGTGTTTTATGAAAAAATCAAAATAAATTTATTTTAGTCTTTGCTAGGAGTTTCACTTATATGAAATAAGTTTAAATGTGAATAAAAGAATAGAAATTAATGAATTTTATTTCTACTGTAGATTATGATAATTGTTTTAATGTTGTAAAGTTAAATCTGACATCTGGAACTAATATTTAACTAATATTAATACCAGAAATTAAAATGACTTTTATTATAGACCTAGAAATCGTATTTCTTAAAAAAATGAGCAATTATTAAAATAGTGTTTGTTTGTTTTTCTATCGTATAATTTTCATTTAGTAATTATGAACAAACACATAGAGTAGAGTTTGTTATGTTTTGTATTCTTAATAATGTTGTTATATCAATAAAAAAATTTTATAAAAGGAGAAATTTTACTTTGCTCTAATTAGCATAGCTAATTTATTGACTTTTAGTCTTTTTTCATTTTCAACCTAGATTGATAAATAATTCTTTATTTTTTACAACATTTTGGAAAATTTATTTCTTTAAAATTGAAAAAAAAATTAATACACAAAGGTATACAATTTTTGTTTTGTTTTGTTTTTCAGCAATAATTGAAAACTATTGGAAACATGAAATATTTTTTTGTTCCAATGCAGCTGGCAAACACTTAGACAATTTTATTTGATGCCTTTTAAGGCAAGTGCTGCACAGACGTTACTCACTTAGCACTACCCATGAGGTACGTGTAGTTTGAAGATTAGCTACGGAAGCGGAGTAACAATACTCCCGCAACACAATCTTAAATTATTCAATTAATTTCCGTGTCTTAATGAATATTTTATTTCCAATGACAAAGCAATACAAAAAGGAAATACAGAATAACAAAGGAAAAGTACACAAAGGAGTCATCGTCTTAAGAGTTCTCTAACTTGCCAGTATCTCGTCGCTGTTGGAAGCTCGCCCTTCAGAAGCTGTGAACGGAAGTTGAGATGTTGAATGAAGTGAGACAGAGATGAGCTCGATTCACTCACAAAGAGGGCAATTTGTTTTGTCGAAAATTCCAATGCCACGTAGATGTTCTTTAGAGAGGTTCTTTTTTATTGACACTAATCAACAGCATCTCAATGCAATGCCCAGGGCTGGTCAACCCAAACGATCTTCCGGACCACTTTGGAAATGAATCCTAACTCCGCTGGCAGCACATAAAATTATATATCCCCATTTTAGATTTTGAGCCACTATAGACATTTTTTGGGAGTGGAAAATTGAAACAGAATGGGTTATTATTTTTGCATTTACTATTATTCTTACTTGTAAACATTTTTTTTGTTCCAATGCAGCTGGAAAACACTTAGGCAGCTTGGTCTTGGATGCCTTAAGGCAAGCGCTGCACTGACGTTACTCACTTTGCATTACCCAGGGGGCTCGTGTAACTTGAATATACGAACGCGGAGTAACAATGCCCCTGCAACGCACTACGATCCTATTAGGACCGGGACCTACGGCTTAAAGGGGATTCCGAACCACTACAAACATCCATGGCACCGCCGGGACTCGAACCCGAAACCTGTGGCACCAGAGCGCTAGCCACTCGGTCATTCAGGCCCCCACATGTAAACATAGATTTTATAATAATAATAATGATTCTAAGCGCACAGTGTAACGAAATATATAACACTAAAAAGGAAAGTGCATAAATATAAATGAAACCATTAAAAAATATCTATTTTGCTAGTGCGATATTTGTTTCTCCACTCTTTCACTTAGCTTTTGCAAATCGATCTCAATTTGGGTATTTGCACATCGTAATCAGTGTTGCGGATGAGCGTATTTTGTGTTTGGTCACTTTCATTTTAGAAAAAAAAAAACGATTCGCAAACGTAAGTTGAACCAAAAGCCCTAACAATTTCAACTTAAGAGTCTGGCTTGCTCTGCTATCAACAATGAACTATGCGTATTTAGGGATGGTCACCGAGGTCACTTAGAGTGAAACATAGAACTTGTTATATCAGATGTTCCAAGATGTGAGCGCATCATGAGTTCGCAGACTATAATTTAATTATTCTGCGAACTCATAACTGTAAACTCATCCATAAAACAAGCACTATCTGTCATAGATTAGTAAGAATATTATTTTAAAGTCGAGTTAATTTTTTCTCATCATTTCGACAGTTCATTTTTGTATATATGGATGCACACATAATGTATTTTTTGAGAGATTGGATTTCCCTATTTCGACCCTTCTAAACTAAATACATTTTGTAAAAGTGTGATACATCTCACGGACGGAAAACTATTCAAGGCGGACCGCGAGTTGGTCACCCTTGATCATGCCGAAAACTGTAGACCACTTAGCCGTGTAGAACGTTGCACACGATGCATCATTAGGAGGTCGATCTACATTGCACTCTGCATAATGAATATAGTTCATCAAATTTTCTGTTGATATATCAATTTTATGTAGTGACACAGCATACAATATATTCCTATACATGATGGGGGATTTTGTAGTGAATACTGGTTACAAGATTTTAATGTATAGAAATGCAAAAATAAAAATTACAACACATTTCAAAAAAGTATGTAGTTTTAAAGTTTAAAAATATTTTTTTTAAGTAAAATGTATGCTTTTTGTTAAAAAAAATCATTAAAAAAACTAAATTACTAAATACATTACTATAAGAGAAGAACCACCCGGCCCCCAGACGCCTTACTGAACCGACCTTGGAACATTACCTCTATTTTGAGGTGCTACTGAAGGAAGTGGCCCCCCTCATGGACAAAGTCCACAAATCTTCAAGCGCCGCACAGAACGTAAGATCTCCCACCTGGGAAAGGGCTTCACTGCAAGTGGAAGATGCCAGTAAACGCATCCGCGCCATCTGCCATTATACCGGTATCCCGGCCTCCCACCTCCCCACCAAAAAAGAACTGACCGAGACGAGGAAGGCGAAAGACCTTCAGATCCTTCAACAAGAGGCTGAAGCCAAAATCATTGCAGAGACCCCTGCCACCACCACCACACAGGAGACTGTCATTGATGATTCTCACAAACCTGGAACAGCCACAAAAAGGAAAAAAGATGAGGAAGGCTTCATCACCGTGCAGTCCAAAAAAGATAAAAGGGTAAATATGGCTGCAAATTTACCCCTTACTAACCCTCCTAACACCACGTTGGCTGCTGATCCAAGCATGAGCTCCAGAAAACCTCGTGCTAACAGAATCCCACCATTTTTTGTATCCGCCAAGGGCAAATGGTGGAATGTAGTAAACCAGTTAAGAGTAGAAGTTCCAAGCATTGATGCTAAACTTTCTGGAAATTTTCTTAAATTAGTAGTTGACAATGAAACCGAATATAGGACCCTAGCTTCCATCTTGGAAAGCGATGGTACCCCTTTCAAAACTTTAATGTTGCAGAAAGACCGGCCCATAAAGGTCGTGATCAGAGGTCTTCCTGGCCATACCCCAGTGGAAGATGTTGTGGCCGAGCTCCGAGCACTTGAGTTCCAAGTTATTAAATGTGCTCGGATGTCAAAATTCAGGACCAGGGAGCCCATGCCCCTTTTCTATGCACAGCTTGCTCCTTCCTCTCATACAGAGGAAATTTATAGCTTATCAACTCTCCTCGGCCTGAGAATACATGTTGAAAGCTATAAGGGTCAACCCGGCCCTTCGGTCTGTTGGAATTGCCAAGGCTTCTTCCATTTTTCGGAAGTTTGCCGGCTTCCAACTAGGTGTGTTAGGTATGCTGGCCCGCATAGAGCCTAGCAATGCACGTTATCCATAGACCAGCCAATTGTGAGTGCAGAGTGTGCAAATTGTAATGGAGCTCATGCCGCGAACTGGCGCGGATGCCCCAAAATGCCAAAATCCAGTAAAAAATCTGGGAGTAAGAATGTCAAAATTAATAAAAATAATGTAAAATCCCAAGTCCCACCTAATAACAAAGTTAACAATGTTACCAGGACGCAGCCAACGTTCACTAGCCGTTCGGTTAATGAAAGTAGAGCTTACTCTGAAGTTCTCCGTAAGGCGAACGAGGGTAAGCAGGTTAGCCACGCCCCTCAGCCAATCATAGCTCAGGAGGAGCCCTTGCCTCGTGCTAACCCAAATCGGCCTGCTCCCGCAGCGACTGAAGGAGTTGTTTACAACTCTGAATGCTCCTTGTCGGAGATATTACAGTGTTTGATGGACCTTCAAAAAGATAATCCATCTCACAGTCATATTATTCTGCAGGCATTTGGCTTAGCTAAAGACAAAATGCGGAATTCGCAAGGTAAATTTGACATGGGTTATCACCTCTTTGCGGCGTACATTCATGTTATTTCTACTAGTGAGTTCTGCACGACTTAACTCTCTTTGGCCCTGAGTCTCTTACCATAGGCTTCTGGAACGCAAATTCTTTGCGGTCCAAAATAAACGAGGTTAGGGAGTTCTTAGATGAGCAGAACCTTGATTTATTTTTGGATCAGGAAACAAAACTGTCTCCTGGTTATAACCCTTTGATCGCAAATTACAGGTTCTATCGTACTAATAGAGCCAATCAAAATCCTGCACGAGTAAGTGGCGGAACAGGCATTTACATTAAAAGCAGCATTAATCACCACCATGTACCAACTTCAGAATTAGATGTCATCGATGCTACCATCATTGAAATTAAAATCCATCACTTTCCAGCTATTAAAATTATTTCTGTCTACATTACACCTAACGCTCCAGGTGGTTTCCCGGTGGAGGACTTCAATAAGCTAACCAAAACCGGAAACAATGTGATTCTCGCTGGTGATTTCAACTCTCTCCACTCCTCTTGGAACTTTGGACACTCTAATCGATATGGTTTTACACTAAATCGTTTTATCCAAAGACAAAGGGGAATGAAGGTTGTTCCCCCCCTTAAAGTTACTAGAATTGACCTTAGAAATAATCATGGAGGTAATGTGCTCGATCTTTCATTTTTTAAATATATCCCCTTTAATTATGACATTGAGGTGATAACAGATTTAGATTCTGATCACCTTCCCGTTGTTTTATCCTTAGATACCAGCCCTGAATCACTGAAAGTTCCGAGTCAATTAAACACTAACTGGGAGAACTTCAGGCATGTGATGAAAAATAAAAAGCTTCCTAGTTTTCTCCTAAGATCACCTACTGATGCAGATAATAGAATAAATGAACTAAATGAAATCTACGTCACATGTCTGCAGGAAAGTTCTACCCTTAAATTTAAACCTCCACCGATAAGATTTCCAATAGACATCAAAATTTTAATCAAGCAAAGTAATAAATTCCGCCGAAAATGGCAGCGTACCAGAGATCCTGAGTATCTCAGAAATTACTTCCGCACTCTTGACGAAGTCAGGAGTGCAATCACTGTCTTTACACAGCAACGCTGGCAAAACGACATAGAGGCCCTGACGCATGAGTCAACATCAATTTGGAAGAAATGTTCCCACCTACGCAGACAATATCATAGAATTCCGCCCTTGCAAGGTGCCAACGGCCGAGCAGCTTATTCCCCAGAAGACGAAGCGGAACTGCTCGCAGACAGTCTCAAAGACCAATTTGAACTTAATCACGATGTTGAAGATAAAAATTTCTTCGAACACGCCAACTCTACAGTCACAGACTTCTTACAAAAACCACATATTAATAACTTAGATTTAATTACTCCTAAAGAAGTCTGTGAAATTATCAGACACTTCAAGAACAACAAATCCCCTGGTCTGGATCTTATTAGCAATCGCATGTTAAAGTCCACTCCTATTAAATTTATCCTGTATATTACCATTCTTTTTAACTTTCGACTTAGGATCTGTCATTTTCCAGCTTGCTGGAAGACTGCCGTAGTATGCCCCATTCCTAAGCCAAATGCTAATTTGGTTTACCCTCATAATTATCGTCCTATCTCACTACTTAGTAGCTTGAGCAAAATATTCGAATCTGCGTTACTTAAACGCCTGAATCAGCATTGCGATATCCACGACTTAATTATCCCTGAACAATTTGGTTTCAGAAGGCAATTAGGAACCTGTCACCAATTACTTAGGTTGACAGAGCTGATTCATGACGGCTTTAACGAACGCAAATCTACGGGAATATTATTTTTGGACGTAGCCAAACTGGCAACTGGCAACTGGCGTACCGTTTACGGAGTACCAACAGGGGGATATACCCCTTAAACCTCCTCATCTTAACTCATAAATAAACTTGGAATTTTAAATGGCTGCTTAATTATTGTTAGTAAAAAATAAAAGATAAATGTTTCTAAATTCAAAAATTAAGTAGGTACTCAAAAAAAAAGAAAAAAATACTATTTATAAAAAAAGTAAGATACAAAATAAAAGAAATTAAAAGTTAAGTTTTAAATTCGGTACAATTAGGGACCAGTTGTCGATGCCTTTTACTATTGCAAAAACGTAAACAAACCCTCCAACCCTTTGTTTACTGATCACTGATTGGAAATCATGCTGAACGGTGAGAGCCAATAGGAGCATCTGAAAGGTAAAGGTTAAACATGGTGCAAAATACAAAAATCCCCACAAAAAAAAAAGGCCGATCACAGAACCGTGATTCTTTTTACTTTTTCTTTTTATAATTTTTATTTGATTTTCAAATTTTATACTTTTTATTTGATTTTCGATTTTATAATTTTTATTTTTATTTTTATAATTTTTATTTCTAATCCTTTTGTTTCCTTACAAAAAAAGGGGTAAAAAAGCGAACGAAAAATAAAATAAAAACCTAACTTAATTACCAGTCGGAAAGTCATAAGAAAAATAGTTAAAGCACAACGTAGCAGTACAAAGGGATAGAAAAGGAACAGGATTCTAATCTGAACCCTCAACCTCT